>VUQI01000455.1:2876-15882 GCA_015106735.1 Paratilapia polleni | reverse complement strand
CAACTGTCGCCTCAAGGTGCTTTATATTTTAGGGTAAAGACCCTACAATATTAGACAGAAAACCCCAACAATCAGACGACCCCCTATGAGCAAGCACTTGGCAACAGTGGGAAGGAAAAACTCCCTTTTAACAGGAAGAAACCTCCGGCAGAACCAGGCTCAGGGAGGGGCAGCCATCTGCTGCGACCGGTTGGGGATGAGGGGAAACAAAAGAGAGCAGAGGGAGACAGGACAAAAAAGGCACACCTATGGGAGAGAGACAGAGTTTAATAATAACTAATGATTAAATGCAAATGGTGTATAAACACATGGAGAGTGAAAGGAAGTGAGGAAGAGGAAGTGCTCAGTGCGTCATGGGAAGCCCCCAGCAGCCTAAGCCTATTGCAGCTTAACTAAGGGATGGTTCAGGGTCACCTGATCCAGCCCTAACTATAAGCTCTATCAAAAAGGAAAGTTTTAAGCCTAATCTTAAACAACCGAAAACAACAAACCGAACGTTAGAACTCTCATTAAAGTAGAATTTATTGCAGGACTGTTTTAGGTGTGCCTAATAAAAGGGCAACTGATTTTATGTTAGCAGTTCATGTGAATATCATTCCAGTTTGAACAAACCCCATATATTTTATAAAAAGCACTTCTAAGGCTCTTTCCTCAGTCACTCACACACCCATAAACACACACAAACACTCCAAATGCCTTCCAGCAGCAGCCTACCATCTGCTCCTCCAAAATCAAATCAGAGGTACCAGCCACCCGGTCTGCAGGCGTTACAGCTCCCGCCCGCTGATAGAGTCTCTCACACACACACGCGCACACACACACACACACTGAGCCGCCGCCACCCCCACCCCACTGGGGCCCTGACCAAAACGAGATGACTAGACCTATAAGCTCGAAGGAAGGGTTAAAGTGCAGCTGTCAGGTGTGTTTGAGGGTGTGTGTTCATGGTTGTGTATTCGTGAGTAAGAGGGCTTTCACAAAATGTCTCTGTCCACTCTCCCTCCTCGAATCAAAGCTGCTCTTCAGACTGAATGTTAATTGTAGATCATGGTTATCAGGGCCAGCAGAATCAGCTGCTGCTTTTGAAAAAAAAATCCTATTTTACATCTCAAAGCTGACCGGGCAGGCAGAAAATAAGATTTTCCTATTTTAATTGTCTAAACTGTTGAATCGATGCATTCATTAATTTGGGGAACAGTCCAGTAGTCACTAAGGGTTCTCTTTGGTGTAGAAATCACTGAGAATGTATTTAAGGGAGTTGTAGAAAAGTGGCAAAGACAAAAAAAGTCCTTGTGATAAAACAGAAGAAGTAACTGAATTGTAAACTAGAGCCTGACTGATATTGGACATCTTTGGGCTGATACAGATTTTTAAGAAGGAAAAATCTGATATCAATATATTAATTATTCTTTATGTACCTAAACTATACATTGTATGTTATGATTGAGCCATTGTTTATTAAAGTGGACCTACTGTGCTTTTTATTTTCTGTGATTATATATACTTTCAAATTGTGGATGCTCATATTAAGCATGGCCAAAGACTGAAGTAATTAGATGAACATATAGTATACAAGTAAACCGTGTGAGCCAAAAGCTCAGTCCTCAGACTGCTTCTAAACACTCCTTTTTCAACAGTTTCTACCACTCTTGGATCTGTATGATATAGAAATAGTTGTAATGTGGCCATCTCAGGCACACAGCTCTTTAACTTTCTAGCAGTGTATTTAACAAACTAGATGTCACTCACCTCCACATCACCTACTCAGCTGGGATGTAAACTCTGCTACATATGTTGCAGACAGTACTGAAAGTATTCAAACCATGGAGTAGTAGCCACTCTGTTGGACAGTCTACGTGATTACATCATTTCTAAATTACTCCAGACCCCAAAGTTTTCATATCAGGACTGCATATACATGGATATATCTGTGATAGACCAGTATCAGCCAGTATGATTAGTAGCGCAGACACCATACTGGGATGATTTAACTAAACTGTGAATTTGGTCAGATATTTATTTATGGTTAAGGGTTGGAGGGACCTGTTTGGATATACTTTATAGAATGAGGAAGATATTCTCAGCATTTCTCCTGCTGTTTCAAGTAATATTTCTGCTAGTTTCTCTGTGGCTTTAGAGGTAAAGGTAGAGAAGATGACGGTCATGTCAAAAGGCTAGCATGACCTGACCTGACCTGATTGCAGGCAGCTGGCTGTCACAGGGAGCTATGCTCTTTTCTGACCTCCACACAGCTGGCCAGTCATGTGATGTAGTAAGCATGAATGTCAAGATTGCCAGTTACGAACACAGATTGTAGTTGTACGGAGCATTACCAACAGGCAGTAACTAATGTGGTTATAGCCAGTCACATTAAGACTACTGTGACATCAGCTGGGAAATGTGTTGCTGAGAAAGAGGAGATCAGAAAGGTACAAGAAGGAGGTGTCATTACACTGAGTTGGCTTGAATTGTCACCAAGCTTATTTCCCAGCCTCGAGCTTTGTTAGCCAGTGTCTGCCCTCCATGATCTCCCTCTGGCCGCCTTCTCACCACCTTCCCATTTATCGCACTGTGCAGACCAAAGGACAACCACTCCGTTTTTCTTAACAGGATACAAAATATTTTACATTTACTTCTCAGTTGAATGGTCCATACTGGTTCAGGAAATATTTGTTAAACACACACATCAGGCCCCGTTGGTTTACTCTGACTCTAGCAACATTAGGTTGCATTAATCCGTGGCTGTCTCAGCCATATCTGCTTTGAATGCTTGTTCTGTGAGAGGTTAATGAAGGACAGAGCACTGACTGACCAGTGTCGCACCACTGTGATTTTGAAAAGCTGAATCCAGTCCAGAGTTTCTCCCTACCTTTACCCGATGTAGCCTTCAGCCCTATGTGACCCTGACACATGATTAGGTGAGGAAAGCCTGTCAGTGTGCAGTGCAGCTATTAAAGCATTAGTGATCGATAGGTGAGAAATCCTATTTTTCCATGAGAAAAAAAAAAACTCTGTTTTTGGAGTGAGTGAACAATCAATTATTACATTTTGTCTGGCAAAAATATGTGCTAGATTATATAAATAGGTTTTGAATTAATACTTTATTTCTATCATATAAAAAAAGCTTTCCAAAGTAATCTGAGAATTTCTTGGCCATACAAAATTCATTCTATTATATCAAGCACCTGATGTCCACAGGTGTAGGCCATCATGCATTTACTGACCAAGGTATGCAGAAGAGCACACAGCACATTGAACCTTGAAGCAGATGGGCTACAGCACCAGAAGACCACACTGGGTGCCACTCTTGTTAGCCAAGAACAGGAAACTGAGGCTTCAGTTCACACAGGCTCACCAAAATTGGACAGTAAGATTGGAAAAATGTTACTTGGTCTGGTGAATCTCGATTTCTGCTGCGACATTTGGATGGTAGGGTCAGAATTTGGCGTAAATAACATGAAAGCACAGATCCATCCTGCCTTGTACCAATGGTTCAGACTGCAGGTGGTGTAATGGTGTGGGGGATATTTTCTTGGCACACTTTTGGCCCCTTAGTACAAACTGAGCATTGTTTAAACACCACAGCCTACCTGGGTATTGTTGCTGACCATGTCCATCCCTTTATGACCACAGTGTACCCATCTTCTGATGGCTGCTTCCAGCAGGATAACACACCGTGTCACAAAGCTCAAATCATCTCAAACTGGTTTCTTGAACGTGAGTTCACTGTACTCAAATGGCCTCCATAGTCACCAGATCTCCAATACAGCACCTTTGGGATTTGGTGGAAAGGGAGATTGGTATCATGGATGTGCAGCTGATCTGCACATCTGCAACAAATGTGTGACGCTATCATGTCCATATGGACCAAAATCTCTGAGGAATGTTTCCAGCTCCTTGTTGAATCTATGCCACAAAGAATTAAGGCAGTTCTGAAGTCAAAAGGGGGTCCAACCTGGTATTAATAAGAGGGGTGTATATGCAATATGAAAAGGGGTCACTCTGGCAAATCCACAGAGCATTACTATCCAAGTCTTCTGTTCTCAGCACTACCAAGCATTAGACCATATACACTCGGCTCAGAGTGTATATCATTAAACAAGCCACAGTACTGTTTGTCTTACTGAATTTCAACATGTGTTAAATTTTGAGGGACAGTAAGTGGAAAAACTGGAATCTGTGTTCTGTAATGGCTTTAAAGTTTTTTTTCTCCCTTCCAAAAATATCTGTCAGTGCACATGGAAATTGTTAGAAATCATAAAATACATTTGCCTTTCATGATCCTTTTTACTTAGTTTTTACTTAGTGTTATCATGATGACAGTCTGTCTGCCCATTAACAAGAGACTGAAAACAGACCAAGGTTATTTAGACTGCTCAAATGCTTGTCTGTCTAAAATCTCTAAAGGCCCTATCACTACACACAACAACCTGAGGAATGGGAGAGGAAATGGGAGCGGAAATGGGAGCACTGGTAATTGGACTGTCTACTCAAATGTAACATAATGTCTCTTTTTCTTTACATTTTTGCACTAAATAATGGGATGCACAGTATCTTCAATAATAATCTAAAGATACAGTTAGCCTGTATATATATTTAAAAACTACATGAGCAGTCATGCAATTTAATTGCATAAAGTGAGTGTTTCTTTTCTTTTACAAGAGCATTAGAGCTCCAGCATTTGTACAGCAACGTGCATGACAAAAATTGAAGGTCACTTGTAGGCCTTCAACTCTGCTGCAGTTTATCAGGCCACAAAGAATTTGATGTCATGCTGTGCAAGAGCAGCAGGCTCACAGTCTGGGACATCTCCCAGCAGACTACACCAAAATATGCACAGCACAGTTTTTCTTCTTACTGCACATTTATTTTTTACCAATGACAGTCTATGAAGAGATGGTTCAAAAAATTCACTCCAGCATCTATTTTTCCATACTGAACATTTGTAAGAACACTTCCCTGTCAGTGATTATGCCAAGAAAACACAAATGTATGTATTTTTGTGGAAACTGGATACTTTTTTTGTAATTCACAAAGCATGTAGCATTAAAAAAAAACCCAACAACAACAACAAAAAAAAAAACGTACATAGTTTGTGAGGAAAAATAGAGCCATTCACAAATTCCTAACAAACTGTTGCAAAAGTAGCTACTGTAAGAAGTAAATAAACAAATCCAGCTTTATTTCTATAGTTGTGTATTCAGTTCGTACAACATTATTGATACATCCAAGAGCAATTACTGGTATATGCAGTTTACTACTCTAGAAAGCACAAAGAAAAAAAAGGGGAAATAAAATTAATAAAGTAACAGGTGATGAATACCTTAGGGGACAAAATACTGTTATAATTACTTTTTTCCAAACAGGTATGTTCTACCAATATCCTGAAGGCAGCAGTGAAAATTTTTTTTTTTTTTAGCTTTGTTTCCCTTTTTCATCACAGATATATTAGTCACCAGAAGGCATTACACTATTTGTGAATATGGCAACAGATTTGCACTTCTCAAAGTTTTAGCAACAAGGATCTGGTTTCTATTAACCAAAGCCTTTGGACATGAAAAGAAATCTGGTTCATTCACTACAAGTACTCCATAACAATCTCAGTCCTGTCCTTTGTATTAAGTTAAGAGTTCTTCCTTTGTCCTACCAGTAGTGGTGGAATAAAACAGTTCATATGGATTGCTGGGTTTTGGTGCATATACATATATGTGGGATGTGGATGTTGGTTAACATAACACTGATGTACTTTGGCATCATCTCAAATGACATGGTTTTAATGTCCCCAATACTCTCAACTAGCCGTGCTGCTCTGCTGTCTTGTGCCAGCAGTTAAAGGGTTTGCATTCATTAAACTATCCAGATTCTTCTCACCCAGTTATCATATTGAAGGCGACAATATCTTGTTATTTGCATATCCTCCTGGCAAGACAGTGAAACATGCTGTGGTTAGAGACAGATTAACAAGACTGCCTCTCTTCTCTGACTAGCTAGAGGCAGTGCCATGCAACGGCTTCATCTGATTGTCAGGCTTGAGCTGTTTTCAGGGTGCAGGCTGGATTAAACACCGCCATTTGGGTCAACAGCCATTAAATTAGCATGCCCACCTATTGTTCTGTATTGTCATTAGCATACAGCACCATCTGACACCAGTGCAGTGACACCATCCAACTAGGAGTGTTCTCAGCTAGGTTCATTGATATACTATTCTTTATTTTGAATTCAAGTCTGATTCTTGTGTTAGCTCTGGACATTGCCTCTCTGTTTTCATTGTGGAAAAGGGATTCTTCCACTCTTTGCTTTTCCAAATTAAAAGTCAAAGCAGACAAAGTTTGCTTTTCATATAGACTGTAGATTGTTGGCACACTGAAAGCATGCAGCCACTTATTAAAACAGCCTTTCAGTGTTTTTTTTTTGTGTTTTTTTACTGCAATTTGCAGCATATTTTCTTATGCTCCACTTGTGTTGTCTTTCTGAAGATGTTTTACTTGTTTGATTGTGTTTAGTTTCTCTGTGTGTCTTTAGTTGGTGTGTGTTCATTAGTAAGCTGTTTCGTATTAGAGCTCACTAAAATGAAACTTGATTAAAATGAGTTCCAGGTTTTAATTTGGAAAAATGTGATAAAAATGTATCAACTTTCCTATTTGTAAGTCAATTGGGCTAAATTTTCAGTACACAAGGTTGGCACAGATAGACAAACATGAAGCCTTGGCATAACTTGGGAGCTATTTGGCCTTTGAAAATAACAACCTGTAAACTCAGAATCCTTTCTTGCCATCTTTTACAACAATTTATAACATGGTCACTGTATTTATCATTGCAAAAGTACCTGTTCCATGTTTCACAAGTCATAAGGCATAAAGGGCTGATTGAACAAACAGGAAAACAAAAGGCTGCCAGACGACAGAGACCCGGGGTGTCGGCTGGGGGGGGTAACCGCGCTGTCAGCTGTGCAAAGCGTGTGGAGGCCATAGACAGGGAGGGCATCCATTGTGTGCTGTGTGATCTCAACTGGGTTGTTTTGTTTTATTTGCAGCCTGGCCCTCATCCATTCTTTGCAGCAGGCCTTTCACTCCCCCAGCAAGAGCTGACATCATGATATGGTTAGGCATCATTCAAATCGCAGCTCACACATTGTTGTTTGTCTACTTGAGTTTAATCCTGCTAAGAGAGTGAGAGCAAGTTTTAGCAGATTGATGTGATGACAGATCAGGAGCTATATGTCCAAGTGAACCAGACGACTGAAGGCTGTATCTGTTACTGATGTTGAAGCTTCATTTTCACATCATTGTCTTTTCTATTAGTTGTCTCAACTCATGGTTTAAGAGTGCTGTGAACTTTTGGATTTTTCCTTGAATTGCATCGTTATATTTTGAACAGTTACTAAAGGCCAACTTAAATGTAGCAGTGTTGTTGATTGGTGGATCTGGAAGATCTCTTAGCCCCTCAACAATTCTGAAAACTTTTTATCAGACTAAGGTAATCAAGGGGCTTTTACTCCCAATGTCTCCATTTTACTTGCACAGCTCTTTTTGCATATAAAGAGCTAAGCACTAAGGTACATTCAGACAGCCTGAAGTTATGTGATTAAGAGTCTCTTTGTGCAAATATCACTTGGAGGAGCGGAAGAGTATGAGCCAGACAGCTGTGTAATGTGTGATAGAGCAAAATGCTGCAGGGTGGTGGAGTTTCTCTGAACTGGTCTATAAATGAAGGAAATTTCTGTTTCTTTTGTTTTTAAGTGTCTGGTGTGAAATCTCTGCACCCCTGAATGAGCGACAGGTACATTGGAGGAACAAAAATTCATAAAAACAATTGAATAGAACTCCCACACACTGTCTCTGCAACTGCTGGTATATTTATTAAACTAATACATGTGTTGTGCTACAGCATTGTTTGGTCTATTCATGCTGTTGTCTGATCTACATAATCACACTGATAAAAGTAAAATAAATAGGTGTGGTGGATGTTATTTATATAAATAAATAGAAGATAAATATGGTACTCATTGTATGTTTATATACAGCAGAATGTATTTGCATCTACCCCTCCGCGAATCGCCACCTTACCATGGTGGAGGGGTTTGTGTGTTCCAGTGATCCCAGGGGCTATGTTGTCCGGGGCTTTTGCCCCTGGTAGGGTCTCCCATGGCAAATTGGTCCTGGGTGAGGGGGCAGACGAAGAGCGATTCTAACGACCCCTATGAAGAAGAAAACCTCAAGGGACCAGATCACCCTGCCTGGGACAGGGTTACCGGGGCCCCACCCTGGAGCCAGGCCTGGGGAGAGAGCTCGAGGGAGAGCGCCTGGTTGCCGAGCCTTAGCCCATGGGGCCCGGCCGGGCACAGCCCGAAGAGGATACATGGGCCCGCCCTCTTGCAGGGTACTAGAAAGGAGAATCCATCCGTTTGTTGAACCTCGGATTCAGGAGGAACAATGTGGTTTTGGTCCTGGTCGTGGAACGCTGGATCAGCTCTTTATCCTCTCGAGGATGTTCGAGTGGGCGTGGGAGTTTGCCCAACCAGTCTACATGTGTTTTGAGGACTTGGAGAAGGCATTCGACCGCGTCCCTCAGGGCATCCTGTGGGAGGTGCTTCGGGAGTATGGGGTGTCTGACCCATTGTTACGGGCCATTTGCTCCCTGTACAACCATTGCAGGAGCTTGGTCCGCATTGCCGGCAATAGTTCGGACTCGTTCCCGGTGGGTGTTGGACTTCACCAGGGCTGCCCTTTGTCACCAATTCTGTTCAGAATTTTTATGGACAGAATTTCTAGCCAGAACCAAGTGGTGGACGGCTTCCACTTTGGTGGCCTCAGAATCCCATCTCTGCTTTTTGCGGATGATGTGGTTCTGTTTGCTTCATCAGGTGGTGGCCTCCAGCTCGCACTGAAGCAGTTCGCAGCTGAGTGTGAAGTGGCGGGAATGAGAATTAGCACCTCCAAGTCCGAGGCCATGGTTCTCAGCCGGAGTGCCCACTCCGGGTCAGGGACGAGTTGCTGCCCCAAGTGGAGGAGTTGGGCTTGTTCATGAGTGAGGGGAGATGGAAGCGGGAGATTGACAGACAGATTGGGGCCGTGTCTACAGTGATGCGGACGCTGCACCGGTCCGTCGTGGTGAAGAGAGAGCTGAGCGTAAAAACGAAGCTGTCGATTTACCGATCGATCTACGTTCCTACACTCACCTATGCTCATGAATGGATGGAATGGATGGATGGATGGATGGTATTTGCATCTATGTATGATTCAGGGACCAATATAAACCGTCAGCCAGACACTGTCCACCCCCATTACGTGGAGGTGGATAATGTTAACTTTCATTATGAAATTAATCAAGCACAACATTCAACCACTAAAACTAATTTTTCTGTTCAGGAATGCAAGTAAATAACTGTAATTTGGCACCTTAATCAAATAATAATGATGTGCTTTACTTTTTTTCGCTTTTTTGTAAAACAGTAAATTAAAAAATTCATGGATAACAACAATAATTATATTTTAGCATTAAAAATATCATTTTGATTAAAGAGCTTGTGCATACAGGTGGATTAACTATTACAGAAGCATAAAAAATTATTTTGTTAATTACCAGTACTGTTAATTTAGGGCATCTGTGGCATACACCTTACATTGGGTGGTGGTCTAATAAATGGTGGTCTAATACAGTTATTTATATCAAAAATGAGTATATTCAAAATTTGTTACAGATTTTTTTGTAAGGTAGTACAGATGCATAAACTCTACAAATGGGTAGTAGGTGGTTGCTAGGCAACATGATGATGTCATAATATATGATATAGATAAGAACCTACAGGGGCCTAAAATGTACCTGTGTGCCAGGTTTGGTTGTGCAGCTGCTGATCGTGTAGGAGGAGTTCATGGACAAACAAACAAATAGACAGATTTCATGTATTATAGTAAGATTACAGCATTTTGGTCCATTCGACCTTGGTCAGGTATATAAGCAACATCCCTTCATTCTCATATATATGCACACAGGAAATGCTTCAATCATTCCAATATTCAGCCAGAGGACTAATGAGATTAAACTGGCTAATGAACACCTTGTATGTATGTGTGCCAGTGGTCAGCCATTAAAATTCACAGGATCATTAATGTGACAATGTTAATCTCAAATGACATCCGTATAAATTCAAAACTCTTCAGATTCAGAGCAAAAAAACAATAGATTGTAAAATGAAAATAAATGGATGAAATCCTGTACAGACAGATGACAAGTTACAGGAAAAAGCTGAATCCTTGCTCCCCCCCAAATGGGTTATATGTGTAATTTTGCTGGCAGTGGTTTAGATCCACTTCTCCCTTCGGAGGAATGATCACTGCAAATCAATACAAATGTCTTCTTCATGATTTTAATGCATTAAAGCTGTTCTGTCTGCATGCAGTGGCCCAACTCCCTAGTAATTCACTTCATGTGTGTTGTTTTTTTTTTTGTTTTTTTTGTTTTTTTTGTTTTTTGTTTACTTTAATTGGTCACCCATCTATATCACTTTTGGCGTGACTCTGAATCCACAGTAGTGAGTTAATGATGGGCTTACTCATTTTCACGCTGCTTGTGCTGCCTTGTCTTGGCTGTTACACGTGTCTGAGATTCACTGCTCTAATCCAGAGGAATTAAACTGTCTCAGAAAGCTGCCTCTGTCTGAGTAAGAGTTCAAATAGAGTTAATAACCAGGCTGGCCTTAGCTCAGACATCCCCCTGACAAACTTAATAGGCATCTAGTTATCAGCAAATTTTTAAGTGAGTAACACGACAAGTGAGAATTTAAGCAAGGTCTGGGGGTAATGTCACTGAATGACGATAGCTGTCATTTAACCGTTTACTTTTTTTTTGTGTGTGTATCTTGCTCATTGCAAATTTCCCATTGTCGCTTTGATATGTTTGTTTTTGTTATTTAGTAACAAGAGAAGACAATCCCCCCCCCTTTAAAATCCTATTGCATGGCTTGAAAATCAAGACTGCTCACTTGTTATTGTATTTGAATTACCCACACATGTTAAAGCCCTTGGCACGTATTTCTGCTGTTGTCGAGCTTAGCAGGGCAGAAAATACAGCAGGCAGGATGGAGGACACAGACTGATGGTGAGAGCAAGAGAAGGTCAGACATTCGAGAGGAGGGGGAGTGTCCCATCTTGGAGGGTAAACTCGGTTTACCCTCAAGTCATGTCACCCAGCCAATACAGAACCCTGAAAACAGTTCACTTCACTGATTGGCCAAGACAGGCCCTACAGGACAGTGCTGGCAATAGAAGGCCATTGGTTTATCCTGGCAGTGGTTGACAGGAGCAAAGACAAACATGGTCAATATAGTCTGACATTCATACACTCCATTTCTCTATTCCAATTTTCCCCTTGTGTTTAAGAAAAGAACCCCACGTATAAACATATTCTGCATGTTACTCCTGGTACTCCTCATATGAAATACATTTTAAGCCTTAATATTTAAACCTTTATTAGCTGTTAATACCATCATTTACTGCACAAATTTCAGTGAGAAATGCTGCATATAAGCAACATAAATTTACCAGATAAGTAATGCTGACTTAAGGCATTGCAGTAAGAAGCTAGAACAGCAGGAGACTGGCAGCAGAGGAGGGAGTAGCTGATTGGATTAATATGACTAGTGATTTGCTAATGTCAGTAAATTGCCAGCATTTCTTCCTCAGATGTTTTGCTTGATCTTCAAACCACTCTTTGTAGGAATTTCATATAATTACAACACCTGGGTCAACTCAGAAGTGTGCTTTAACAACACAATCCCTCTGTGATCTTACACCCTCATGTCAGCCTCTACATCACTGAAGCAAGCTGCTGTTTGGCTTTAGTTAAAGCATTGCTTTACCTTTACCTCTGCTTCTAATAGTCACTTCTGTTAAATAGTGGAACTATACTACACCTAGTTCCATAGGTTTTTGGATAATGATAAAATTTTTGTAGTTTTGCCTCTGTACACGACCACAGTGGATCTTAAAACAGACAATCAATATGTGATTGAAGTGGAGCCTTTCAGCTTTAATGCAGGGGGCTTTACAAAAAGTATTGCATTAACTGTTTAGGAATTGCTGCCATTTCTATATGTAGTCATAGCCATTATCAGAGGCGGAAAAGTAATTGGACAGTCTAACATAATTTTAAGTATCAGTATTGTTTAATACTTGGATGAAAATCCTTTGCATTCAATGACTGCCTGAAGTATAGAACCCATGGACATCACCAAAGGCTGTTTCTTATCTTGAGATGTTCTGCTAGGCCTTTACTAGGAGCCACCTCCATTTGCTGCTTGTTTGTGGGTCTCTCTGCATTCGGTTTTGTCTTCAGTAACTGAAAAGCTGCTCTGTTGGGTTGAGATCAGGTGACTGACTTGGCCATTGAAGAATAACCCATTTTCTTGCCTTGAGAAACTCTTGGTTTTGCAGTATATTTTGGCTCATTATCCATTTGCACTGTGAAACACTGTCCGATCAGTTTTGCAGCATTTGGCTGAATCTGAGCAGAGAGTATAGCCCTGTAACACTTCACAATTCATCCTGCTACTTCTATCAGCAGTCACACCATCAATAAACACTAGTGACTCGGTTCCACTGGCAGCCACACGTGCCCATGCCATAACATTACCTCCACCATGTTTGACAGATGATGCGGTAATGCTTTGCATGATGAGCTGTTTCTCTCCTTATCCATTTTTTTCTCTTCCCATCATTCTGGTACAAGTTCATCTTGGTTTCATCTGTCCAGAGAATTTTTTTCCAGAGCTGTTCAGGCTCTTTAGATGTTTTCTGCCAAAGTCTAATCTGGCCTTCCTGTTCTTGAGTGTAACCAGTGGTTTGCACCTTGTTGTAAACTCTGTATTCACATTCATGAAGGTGTCTCTTGATTGTAGACTTTGGCAAAGATATGCCTATGTACTTGAGAGTGTTCTTGACTTGGCTAAATGTTGTGAAGTTGTTTTTCTTAACCATGGAAATCATCCACTTTAGTTGTCTTCTGTGTT
>VUQI01000454.1:3409-13561 GCA_015106735.1 Paratilapia polleni | reverse complement strand
CAACCGGTCGTGGCAGATGGCTGCCCCTCCCTGAGCCTGGTTCTGCCGGAGGTTTCTTCCTGTTAAAAGGGAGTTTTTCCTTCCCACTGTTGCCAAGTGCTTGCTAATAGGGGGTCGTCTGACTGTTAGGGTTTTCTGTCTAATATTGTACGGCCTTTACCCTAAAATATAAAGCGCCCTGTTGTTGTGATTATGTGCTATATAAATAAAATTGAATTAAAAACTGAATTGAATAAATTATACAGGGAAACTCACATCAACCATCTCTGAGTAGCTGTGGTGTTTGAACTCCAAGTAGTCCACTGGAGTCACTTCATTTTGCCTGTACAGAGCATTAACTGGATCTGTTTGGGGGAAGAAAGAGCAAACAAAAATGATTCATTTTGTGTGTTTAAGTGTGTGTGAGTGTGTTTGGGGGTACAAGACTCACCAGGCAGGGGGCAGCCTAGAACCTCCAGCCTCATACAAAGGGTGCCGTTCCAGCTCTGAGGGATAATTCGGATGTAGCGGGCCACCACAGGCTCTGCAAGCTGGTTCATTACTGGAATGTCCTTATCGCTGTTTCCAAAAAACAACTGGACAAGAGGGGATAGGTGAATCAGGGTCAGAGAGAGGAGAGTTTGTACCTGGTGCTTGAGGAAGTGGCACAGTTGCTCACCCAGTCGGCGTATCCATCATGAATGGTGGTCCATTCTCTGCTGTCATTGCTGAAAGCCAGGAAGTAGGATGTCACGTAGTCATTCCTGAAACAAGAAGAGGGCAAAGTGTTGCATTTAAAAATGTAAAATGAAGTCTATTTATGTCTGCATGTCTGTTTGTGCCTTACTCATTTAAAGAATCCCGTCCCTGAGTAATGACTCCAGTGAACTCCGTCTCCCTGCGAGCATCTAACTCAAACCAGTGGATACTGTCCTCTGAATTTGCACACCACGCTCCACCTCTCATGGTGTCCTCATCATCAGAGCCCTGGGAACCACAAAGACCAGAACACATGCTACTGAATCCTTTAACTCTTGTAACATTTGGAGTGCAAAACAACATGTCTAATTTTGCATGATTTAAAAGAAAAGCTTGGACTAAAAAGCTGATGTTTGTTTCAAGCAAGTTGATTTAAAGACTCAGAACTATATTTAAGTTTATTCGGCTAGGTCAAACATGAACTGCTAAAGCAGCTACTGGAAGTAACAGACTCAGCAATAACAGTATTTTTTCAGTGTAGCTGATAGCTGGTGGTTATTTCAATGCCTGCTAGTAAGTGTATGGTTCTACACTGATGGTTGTGTACCTGCATGTTTAGGCGTGCCCTCTGAGGTGCAAAGTGATACTGAGACATGGAAGAGGCTGAAAGCTGATCTGGCTCAATCTTATGGGACTCCATCCCCAGGGGAGGACATTCTGCCAAGTAGAAAGAGAAAATTTAAATAATGTGTTCATAACATTCGGCAAAGCTTATGAATCTTTTCCAGATTTGAACAGATGTTGACTTACTCTTTGGCTCTTTGAAGACACGCGGCCTGTTCCTGGCTCTCTCCTCTGCCTCCTTTAGCTTCTGTGCTCTCTCTATCCGAGGACAGAAAAACAGTCTTGATTCAAAATAAATTGCACTGTCTTGGCTGAATATTTTTTCTTTTTCTTTGCCCAGAGATGATCAAGGAACTCAGCAATATTTTACAATTTTTATTTGCCAAAATGTCCCTAAGGGGACCTGGAAGGCTGGAGTGTGGTGGAAAAAATAGCCAGATGTTATGATTTAGCTCCTCTGCTCTGAAACTATCATCATCATCATCCTCCTGACCTGGACTATTACTGTGGAGGAAGACTACAGAATCTCTCACCCATCATCATTATTCATATTCTGACACATACTGGAGTGTAATGGTGGTTGGATGGCTGACAGTGGAAATGTAAAACATGTTGTAAGCTCACTCACCTACAATACACACATGCACCCATTTACGCAGTATCTGTAGGTACATATACTTGTGTTACAGAGGAATGGATCGAGTCTCAAAAACTTATGCTTCAAATAGGATAAAATTTTTCACCTAGTTTGGGGTGAACTCTGCACACAGGAAGTGCCCTATTAACACCAGTCCTGGTGGTGCTATATATCATTTGCTCTGGGCTTTATCCTCAACCACCAGAAAACCTCCTTACACACAGCAGACACGTGGCACAAAAGAGCTGAAATACTTCTCCTTTGTTTTCTCTCCTCTTCATCCCTCACTCTAATCCAATGCCGGCACATCCTTCTTAGCTGATCTCATGCTCTTTACTTTCGGTCCAGCCCACAAGAGCTTTCTGAACTCTTTACAGCCCTAATCTCCATTTTGTTTTGGTAGGGTGAACTTTTGTCCCTGTCATGCAAGTTAAAGCAAGTGCCAGAGACCCACACATTTGTATGCATGGAAATAACATCAGCATTGTCTTAGTAGAGAAATGTGATTGAAGGGCGAAAACATCTCATCAGTGCTATACTATCTGTAAGTACTTTTCCACTTAGGTCACAGGACATGTTCTTTGCATTGATGTGATTGTACACGGTGGATTTAATAAGAAAAAGAAGAAGAAGAATCACATGTGGGTCTTCTTACCTTTCTCTTCCCTCTCCCTTTCTTTTGCTGCTCTTTCTCGCTCTCTTTCAATCCACTTTTCATCTGTCTCGTCTTCTTTCCTCCCTGTCAAAAAAAAAGAAAGAAAATGACTTATAATTCTATAGAAACAACAATAATTACCACAGAACCATGCACAGTAGTGTAGTGTATATGCATGCCTCTTTGTGGTTTTGCAAGTCATTAAGAATTGTAAACAGTAAACAGATCATCAAGGAACACTTGAAAGCTTTGACCCGATTGTTGTTTATCCCTTTTCTTTGCTGTTTGCTTTATTGGCAGGAAGTTCTCTGTGACTAAACAAATAATAGAAAACATGTGGGTATGGATGTGATTCACATGTGTATGAGTGAGTGGGCGCATACTCGTCCCGTATTCGTCGTAATCATACCAGGTCCCCTCATAGGGCACAGTGGCTGTGGTTTCTTCTGCATTAAAAAAACAAACGAACATGAAGTTAGACGACGCACTCAGTCATTCAGCGGCGCCGCAACATTACAAAGTGAAACTTTATGGGATTACATGAAAAATTTTACAGGTTAGCAGTGCCCTGATTTACTCAACCACAACAGTAGTTTTCTATTTTGATGCTGCTGTGACGCCTGCCATATAATGAAGTTGTTAAATCTTTAACTCCCATTTACGACAATCATAACTTTGCTGGGATCTGATGACAAGGCTTGTTGTTACTCTTCAACAAAACTATGGAAAGTATAGTTGACTGTGTGGAGTTATTAAACCCACCCACTCCTGTGAGTAAACTAGGGCAGGTTAGCTCATAGATTCACTACAGTGTTATTCCCATGTTGTATTTCTCTTGAAAGGCAAAGTATGGAACGGATATTTCATTTGTATCTTAACTCTTACTAGAGATTTCTCACTAGTTGAAAATTTGACATATTTACTGAAGGATGTCAATTAATTTCTAACATATTTGAGAGTCAGCAATCACCTGGTAGAGTTTCCACTTCAATTTCTGGGCTGACCTCTTTACCATCAGGTAATGGTACCCTGTCTGGCACCTGATCTGCAGGAAGAATTTAAAAGGTCAAGCTGAGAGATTATTTAAGTGTAACAAACAGACAGAGAAACAGGAGAATATAACAGAGAAGGCAGAATGTGCAAGTTTGAGTGAATCAGTGGAAATGCTGGAGGAGCATAGGTAGTGTACAGTATGCTGGAAACACAGAGTAATGAGAGCACGTCAGTCCAATCCAGATGAGTGTCACAGGGCTGCACGACACATTGTTTCCAGCATGATCCTGATCCTGTGGAAAAAAGAGTTAAGTCCTCTGTTCTGCTGACTTCAGCTGGAAGAAATAAAGAGCGGTCATAAAAGTTTTCTGCATTATGTCTGAAAATCTGATCCAAAACATTACCAGGTATCTATTATTAAACTTTATTTAGCAAAAGTTTACACACTTTCTTCAACTGTGGAGCCACCTAAGAGGATTCATCAACCTCTGAGTTTACTGAATGTCCAGCTGATTATTCACTGAACACATCAAAACAAGTTGTTTAGAAACCCTGACGACATATGGAAAAGAAAAAGTAAACTGTATGTTTCCATCCATCCTATTCCTAATCGCTTATCCAAATAAGCGATTCCTAGGTGCAGGCGTCAGCAGGCAAAATGCAGGGTACACCCTGGACCGATCGCTGGCCCATCACATTGTATGTCTCTGTAAACATATGTCTCATACTATAGTTTTTTCACAAAACCTAATGTTTTCTCAATTCCTATTTAGTTCATATAATTATGTTATATAAGAAAAAAGAATGCATTACAAACTGTAACAATGATCCACTTTAACCACTCCCTGCAGTTTTTTCACTGGTATTAATACAGCAAAGCAGTAAAGGGGAGACAGTGTGGAAGTTGTTGCTTAACTCAGTTTCTGTAGTTTGACTGCTTAATATTTTTCAAGATATCTAAAGAAAAATGTACAAGCTGACAGAACTACAAATGTTAAGTAGGGGGGCTCCCACTGGTGCGCTAACCTACTTATACCATTGGACTAGATTACTGTTAATCTTAAAATGCCCAACACCATCCCAAGAGATGGGACTTGTGCTTCACTGAAATATTTCTATGCTGTTTTGTATTTCTACTCCATCATATTTTCTATATAAGTCTTACATTTGTACTCTATATCATTTATTTTAAAGCTTTAGTTACTTATTATTTTGAAGTGTTTTTGAAGTACATGCTGATGATAAAACTTCTACTATTACTTAAGTATTATTATGACATTTGAGTAAAGTGTCTAATTGCTTGTTTCATCACTTTGTAAAACAGGTTTTCAAAACAAAAGGATGTTTAAATCCCCCTGTAGTGTCTTTTTCATGTAATTGTGCCCGATGTTTTTTACACCAGTTTTCTCCATTTTGCGTTGAGATTTTCAAGACAACATATTGTTATTTCCTGTGCTCCTGCTGTTAAGTAAATTCAGGACACCTTATTTCTCAGAATTGTCTCAGCTTTTTGTTTCGTAAATAAACAATGATTCTGTTTCTTTGTTGTTCCAGTGACCCCCCGTGATTTCCCACATGGATATAATTACGGTTTCATCATCTTATTCATCTTTCATAAACTGTCTCCCCACAGACATCCTCAACCAAAACAAAGAAACAAAAGACTCATACGTACATGTGACATCCCAGTAATCTCTGTCATCTGTTCGAGCTTTTGCATCAACCTCAGGGGCAGCAGGCGTTGGGTCCACTTCTTGCCAGTAGCTGTCATAGTTATCAGTCACAGGGCTGTATAGGTCTTTCTCATCTGGTTTCATGTAATCATCGTAGATGCTGGGTGCTAAAGTGGGCAGTTCTTTCTCTTCTGGATTCCAGTAGTCATCATAGGCGTCCGTTATAGGAGCAGCTGGGTCTTCTTCATCTGGCTTCCAGTAGTTGTATGGGGGATCTGTGATTGGGGTATCAGGCTGTGGCCTGGAGGGTGTGGGCTCAGCACCCCAGTAGTCATCTTCCCGGTTCCAGTAATCTGTTTCTGAGAGGGAAACAGATAGGAAGGCTGGGTGATGGTATGTTTTTTATGTGTGTTTTTTTTCTTGTCCTTGTTGTAACAAATTGACCTTTACTAATTAACTATAATTAAACTATAATTAAATATAATTAACTATAATTCTAATGATTTGCCAACAGTCAGGATACCATGTATTAGCAAAGTCAGGATACACCACTACTATTTAGTGATTCTAGATTCTAGATTTATAGTAGTCACATGTGGTATTCCAACAAAAAAATACCCTGCAGCCCCTGAAAGCACAGACCACCATTATAAAAGAAACATCTGTAAAAATAGATGGAAGACTGTTCTTCAAATACTCTTTAGCAAACTTTAAGCCTGTAAAGGTTTTATATTTGGAAAACATCCACAGAGCTTTGAAAAAAAAGAGCTTTGTCTGAAGTTGTATAGTTCATGGGCTGAGAGTTAACATGCAGGCGTGGCCCAAAGGAGAAACATAAATCCACAAATCAGAGAGCTAGAAAACTTTTTTTGCCCTACACGCCAGGCGAGAAATTTCCATTCAAATGAGTGTGCACCATCTTTGAATTGTATCCGCTTCATTTCAGTGTAGTGAGTTAGAGATTTAGGTGTGTTATGCTAGTAGTGGCTAATGTAACAATGAGCCACTAGCTTGTGCAGAGATGAGGAGGAGGCTACATTTGTTCTTTCTAACTCCACACCTGCAGAGTTTTGCAGTTTTCCAACTTGTAGTCTTCAGATCAGATTCATAGACAGCATAAAGCACGGATGTAGTTTCCGGGTCAGAAAAATGAAGCCAGTACAGAAGTGCCTTAAATCTGCATTCTATCTGAAGGCCATCAGATGGCAATAACTGTGGCTGCAAAAACACTCCTGGTCCTATTGAAGTCTATGGGAAAATAGCTTTCTGTCTTGACCTCTGTAAACACTTTCGTGATCAGTCATATGATCTGGTCATATTGAATAAAAAAAAAATGTCTGTTTTGTAAATCTTGGTCATACTAAGTTTCAAAATGGAGGATTATATGTGGTATGAAACCACATGCCAAACCAATGACTGTGCGGTTTCAGACCCACCCCTCCTCATCACATCCAGTTTTTGCAACCAAGATGGCAACGGCAGAAACACTCATCTCAAGGGACTTCAGAAAACGGGACTTCAGAAACCAATGGGTGACGTTACAGTAGCTACATCCATCTGACTATGATCAGATTGTACAAAATAAGTTAAGCCAGTGTGGAAGTGATTTAAACTCTCTAACAGTGGTGGGTCAAAGAACTCTGATTGCATTAAAATTTTAATGAGGTGAATCATCCCAGTAAAGTTTTCCTGTAATAATTTTATGGTCTCAGTCCCTATCGTTTGAAGTCTTCTTCAATACAGCACGATGATCCTTTTGAATGGTCACATTTCATGTGCATAGTGTCCTCGGGTTCTCAGAGTCATCCCACACTCCTCTGCAGGCTCACCCTGTGGATATGTGTCCACATATAGGCTCTTCAGAATATCAAGATGCTTATGAGGCTTGAGGCTTCCAAATGCATCCACAAACCAGTAGCATATCCACTTCTTTTATGCTTCTGGTCTAGTAAACACTGACTCAAGTGACATAATTTTAGGTTTTACATAACTTTTCTCAGAAGTGCAGTAGCACTAACCAAATCCTGCTCACACTTTGATGGTTGTAATGGGTGAAGTTTCCATTTATATTCTCCATGCTCTGCCTCTTTTGAATATTAATAGTTAAACAAGTTTATCCAAACCAGTAGTGGGAGGCTGTTTTTATAACACACAGAATATTAATACAGTATTAATAATGCAATTGTATAAACTCAAATGTAAGATTTAACACCCCTCCCCACACAATTTTCATGCATCCCCTATGTGTATGCCACTCACCAACATCAGGATAGGGGTAGTCTGTATATGGTTCAGTGGGTGGTTCAGTTGGGATTGCTGGAAGCATAAAACAGACACAAGGTCATCAACAATCAAGGCCAAGTTAGTGAAGTAGGCTAAAAACATAGCATTCTCTTCTCACTTGTTGTGGTGGGTGGCAGAGTTGTGGTTGTTATCTTCTTGTCCTTCTTTTTTCCCTTCTTGTCAGTTTTTGGCTTTTTGGTGGCTTTGGGGTCTTTTGGCTCTTTATTCTTCTTCTTCTTCTCTTTTTTCTTCTTTTTGTCTTCATCGGGCTCTCTCCTCACCCGGCCTAAAATACCTGGTAAAAGACAGAAAAGAAGAAAGAGTTTTCCAAAACTCACTGTTGACAGTTCTCCTATCACGAGCGCTCTTCAACTGAATTTAAAATAAACCCTCTTTAGCTACACTTGTCTACTTCTAAGCAGGTCAGATCCCAAGTTATTCAGAAGTAAAAGCATATTCCTCCTTGTGTAAAGAAGTTAAAAAGATGATTAGTTCTTATTTTTGTTTCTATCATTTAAAAGCAGTGCATTTGAGAGTAAGATTATGCAATTATTTCTTCAATGCGTCAAAATGTAGTGTTTCCAGGGAAGGTCCAGACTGCCAGTTGCATTTCAGTGGTTGCTTGAGTTCCATCAGTATTTCCTTTTGACGCTGTCTCAAGTCCTGTGGCACCTTCATGGAAACCACGTTTCTCTCTTTCCATTAGCCATGCTCCATTAACCACAGTTCAATTTTAATGATACAAAATCTGTCCAGATACTCAATAAATATATCACTTTCACCTCAGCAACATGAGTAAGACTCATTAAAGAGCTTAGTTTGGACTCATGTAAGAAAGCTCCAGAAACTGGGCTTATTGCTGAAGTGTATTAGTGTGAAAGCACAGCGGAGTCAGTATTACTCATGCAGGGTTAGAGTGACTGAGGCACTGGAAAAGGTCAGCGTCATAAAAATCTGTCTTCAAGATGCTCGACTCAGTGTCTTCTTGTCTTGTCTGGCATGAATTAAACTAATGCATCTGTCCTGTTCCCTTATGCAGAGAAGCAGAAGTGGACAGGCGAGCACATGGACTTTGTCACGCCTGTTGGAGCTGTCAGAGACTGAATGGCTGTATGCTTGTGTCTGTGTTTGTTCTTCCATGTCATGCCATAACTCAAACAATACCCGAACAGCTCTGATATCTTGTCTACATAACACATCTCTATTTTAAAAGTTAAAAATAGAATTTCTTCCACTTACCTGGCTGGTTAGCTTCTGTGTCTCTTTTGGTTTTGCTGCTGCTCTCCTGTGGGAGAGGGTCCGCCACAAGCCCTTGCTCACTTTCTGGGTCATCCAGAGATTCGTCTCGCAGCTGATCCCCTGCCTGCCTCTCCCCTTCAGACTGCTGGAGAGAAACTATTCCCCCAGCGCTCTCTCCTCCTTTGGAGATCAGCAGGCAGCACAGGGCCAGCAGAGCCACAGACACAGTCACAGCCTGGCTCTTCATACCTCCTGCTCTTCTAACTCGCACAATCCTTTGGTTTGGAGCTTGTACAGCTGTTCAATGCTTACTCCAGTTTAGTTGCCAAAAGATGAAATTTCACCGTTAGGCCCCCTATATTCTTTCCTTGTGATACACACTTTTACACGAGCAGGGAAATCTCTGCAGCTCCACATATACCCACACAGCCACAGTGTCAACCAGCCTCAGACTGGGCTAGACAGAGATGGAGTGGGAGGGGGGTAGAGATACACAGGGAGGGAAGGGAGGTGGGTTGTAGAGACAGACGGAAAGAAAGATGCAAAGCAAAGCAGTAATCCAGTCAAATGAATAGACAGGGTTCCTAATTACCCCGAAGCTATGGTCAGCTGAAAAAACAGCGTAAGGCTAGAGGATCCCCTTCACCTGGCTGACGAGTCAGAACAGGTGCAGTGCCCCAGACAGGAGATGGGGGGAGGTGGATGAAAGAGGGCAGGTGAGGCCCCAGACTGCAAGGTTTGCACCTCCCGCAGTTAGAAGCTAACTCCTCTTTGTCTTCAGCTCTGGATGAATTCCTTGGCTGAGAGCTTTCACCCTACAGGCTCACCACAGAGCAGCAGGAGGGAGGAGTGATTCGTAGGACATTGAATTCCACCAGCAGAGAAGGAGGAGAAAAGGGGCAAAAGGGGGAGGATTGGGACAAACAACAGCTTATCCTCAGAGTGAGTGAGGAATTCACAGAAAATGAAAACAGGCAGGAGTAAAACGCAAATTCTTTTTTGGTACATTTTTTTAATTGGATCTCTGCTTTTCATCACTTCACTGTGGTGCACTGTCATTCCTTCCTCAGTGTTACGTATTTTTCTTTCTCCTTTCTGGAGAAAAGGTTATGTTACATGGGAGGGGGGGGAAGTAATACACACACTGGAAGGAGAATTGTTTGAGCAGATGACCCCCCCCCCCCCCCCCCCCCCCCCCCCCCCCCCCCCCCCCCCCCCCCCCCCCCCCCCCCCCCCCCCCCCCCCCCCCCCCCTCCCCCCCCCCCCCCCCCACGCACCCCCCCCCCCCCCCCCCCCCCCCCCCCCTCCCCTCCCCCCCCCCCTCCCCCCCTTCTTCTTCTTTTTTTTTTTTTTTTTTCTTCTTTCTTCTC
>VUQI01000451.1:58481-72600 GCA_015106735.1 Paratilapia polleni | reverse complement strand
GCTGGGGGCTTCCCAGGGCACACTGAGCACTTCCTCTTTATCACTTCCTTTCACTCTCCATGTGTTTATACACCACTTGCATTTAATCATTAGTTATTACTAAACCCTGTCTCTCTCCCATAGTGTCTTTTGTCCCATCTCCCTCTGCTCTCTTCTGTTTCCCCTCACCCCCAACCAGTCGCGGCAGATGGCTGCCCCTCCCTGAGCCTGGTTCTGCTGGAGGTTTCTTCCTGTTAAAAAGGAGTTTTTCCTTCCCACTGTTGCCAAGTGCTTGCTCATAGAGGGTCATCTGACTGTTGGAGTTTTCTGTCTAATATCGTAGGATCTTTACCCTAAAATATAAAGCGCCTTGAGGCGACTGTTGTTGTCATTTGGCGCCATATAAATAAAATTGAACTGAATTGAACTGAAATCATCAGTCCTCTAAATGTGATAACCTGTTAATTAGCATTGGTTTAAAAAAAAAAGCTGTAATGTTTTTCAACTGTAGGGCATCTCTGTAGGATGTTGGGTCCAGAGCTTAAGTTAAAGTGTCATTAGAGGATAAAAGTATTGATTGGATGGCTAGTGTTTTATCTAGGCAATACTTTTACCCTGCCCCTAATATTTGATACAAATTTTAATGGTCACTTACATTTATTTCCAGACCAAAACCATCCCTGTCTGGGTCAGTAAATTTTCACCTTAGGAAGTCTGGAGTAAGCCATCATTTGTTCTGCGTGCCAGTTTCATGGAAAACTAAACTAAACTCTTGCTTTTTTGTTTGGATAAGAATGTTCCTGAATACAACAATACATTTCTCATATAATTTATTATGACTCTTACAATTTCAGTGTTTTTTCACCATTAGCCTTTAAGCAGCTTCCTAAGTCAACTCCTTGTTTCTTAATGAAATGCATTAGAGAAAGTTTGTCACTGGTTGGCTTATCCCAATAGGCCATATCTTTTAAGCCTGACTGAACATTTGTACTACACTGCGTGTACACTGCATTAAGAGTTAATGACATAAGAGCTTATGTTTATGTTGGGTAGGAACAATTCTCCAGTGGGATACCAGTGTTGGTCTCTTTACTGTTGTGACTGCTGGAATACGAAGGAAATTGCTGGTAGGTACTAAACGTCTGTTTAGTACCTGAACACGAAGATGTGCAGAGTATACATTTGTGCTTCTCACAGTTGTTTTCCCTGAATTCACTGCAGAGTTGACTATGTGTCATTAACATACATGGTGGCCTTGAACAAGGAACAGAAAGTGGATCATTCTTTAAAACCAGCGCATTTCAGATTTTGTGCGTGCGGTCAAAAATAACAGCAGCAACATGTGACAAATGACGAAACAGAAATGCCAGGAAAATTTTTATTTTATTGTCTTGTGTCATGTTGCCTCTCTGGTTGTCTTCTTTCAGTTTTTGTTAATGTACCGGGTACGTAGGCACTGAGGTAATGGTCCGACTTTATCTGTGATACACATTCACAGCGTTACCAAAAATTCCAGTAAATTCCAGTATATTTAGTTGTAAAATTTGTTTCTTTTTTTTCAGGTTCTTGTCATGCTGCAGTGATGCACAAAGTATTGATATACTATATAATAGCCATCTGGGGGGTGAGAGTGAGCTGCACGCCATCGCCACCACCGCAACTGCACAATGCAAACACCTCCAAGGAGTATTGTTACTCAGCTCGAATTAGGAGTACAGTACTCCAGGGTTTGCCCTTTGGTGGGGTGCCTACTGTCCTTGCCCTTGACTTTATGTGCTTCTTGGTGAGTACTTCTGTCAGTCATACCAACTACAGTGTTAATACTTATGAGCACCTTTTCACATACATGAAGCGATCCTCATTAGGACATGCGAGCCCTTTAATATTGTGTTGTCCTCAAAATTCTCAGAATTGAGAGAAAATAATTCCAGGAAGGTGTTTTAAACTATAAACACCCCAAAGCACTTGTGCAACTTTTGTTCACTAGGTCCCTCTAATGTAAATAAAGGTACTAAAAGTGTTGACCTGTTCTGTTTGTTTTGCACTTCTAGGGTCTGCTGTTTGTGTTCTCTGTCTTGAGAAAAGTGGCATGGGACTATGGACGCCTCGCTCTAGTGACTGACGCAGACAGGTAATAAGAACCTACTGGTGTGCCAGACTGGTCCAGTCTAGCAACAAAGCTTTATTGCTAACTTAATAGGAATTATGGAAAGCCAGAACATTAGGGCCATCAATCACTGACATGTCAGCTATAATTGAAGTTTGTTTTGTTAACTTCATTTCATTCTACAAATTGTGACAAATGGTGGATTCACAGTAGTGGTAATGGATATTCATGCCTCAGAAAATATCTGCCTTTTGTGGCTGCTGCATAAGGCTGGGTGATGTAACCGAAAGTATTATCATGGTCATTTAACAATATGTGTTTGATTTCATTGATGAGTCAGGGAATTCATTCATTTTTGCTACTGAATATTGGTACTGGTGGTTATATTATATTTTATGCACCACATATTGATACTAAATGAAAGTATATTGGGAGAAAAATGTGACTTAAAAAGTGGCAAACAACAAGCCTGATTTCTATCACAGGAAAACTCTGAGTCTGAAAAAGCAGACAGAGAAACTGCTGCTGGGGTTTGAACCAAGGTTTCACAGAAGGCTTGTTTGTTAGCGTGGGTGCTAGTGCTTGGGACTCTGCCAGACTTTGGCTTTCTGAGTACACAGTGGGATTGTAATGCTACCTTTTAAAATGGTGAAATAGTGATAAATAGTGTGTTTCTGGGCACAGATTGCCTGGATAATTTGCAAGAGATTTCACTCCGCTGTTTGTCGAGCTTTCTTTATCTGCTGTTTATTTAACTTTAGACATCTGACCCAGTTCAAACTCACTGATGGTGTTTGACTTCACTTTTCCACAGTTTCTTGATGTTGTGGGGATGTCAGGCTCTCTATGGGATTGTTGATTTTTACTTTTTACAACTTTTAAAAATTTGTTTTCCTGCTTGTTTCAGCTTTATACTCCTAATAGAATAATCTAATAGAGTAGGCTAATAGCCTAAAAATTCATTTGAATTATTAATCAAATCATCTAGGCTTACAGTGATGATAATTTAGCTCCTGTCATCTGTTCATTTTGGATGTTATTTGAATCAGAAAAGGAGGTTTATTTCTCTGAGACAGAAGCAGACATGAGGATGGTAGTCCAGACAGGAAGTCAGTTTCAGCAGTTTTCTGATGACACTGCACTCTGACATTGTCGTGGTTTGCCCCTTTGACAGACTGCTGATGGAACAAGACTGAAATTGACAAAGAAACAAAAATGATTCAACTATTGTCAATTTAAGTAACCCTATTAGATCATTTCCCAGTTTACCTCAAAATCATTGTCTTGACTCTAAGCCCCAAGGACTGTAGGTCCCCACTATTATATTGGCAGATTCACTGGGATGCTTAATTTGAAAAATGTTGGAAGCAGCCAAAGAGACACTTGTCAGCAAAGAAAGATTCCACTGCTTTTTTTTTTTCTTAGGGCTACACCATGAGGTGAAACAAGAGTTCTGATGAAGTTACTGAGAGACTGAGTTCAGAGCTCTTTGATTGTGAACCCTGGAAAGTACATGACACAGTGCTCCATTACCCATGTCCCCCTGCTGTGTTTGTGTGATGTTGCAGCTGCATGTGAGCAGAGAATGGGGTTGCAGCATGGTGGGAGGATGGGAGGGGGTGGCAGCCTGGAACACTTTTGTAACAGACAGGAAACATAGTTTGTTGTCCCCCGAAACTATGCTGACTTCAGATCATTGTCTTTTACATTTTTTATTGGTTCTGAGAAGAGGATGTTACCCTGCCAGGAAACTTAGAGAATCAAAAAAAGGGGGGAATACATATGATGTGTGTTTTGTTACAGCTGCAAAACCATGACACACAATAAAATAAACAAAATGGTTCCTATATCGGCTCTAAATACATGTATATGGCTGGATAATGTATCCTGGTGTCAAAAGAAACCTTCATTGGTATGCTTGTGGTGTAATATGACTACCCAGATTTCCTCTAAACCAGGACCCTGTTTTGGCCAACAGAGTGATTTCCTCTTAACTAAGCTATATGGCTTTGTTTTGCTTTTTTTTTTTTTTGCTTTTTTCTTTTAGAAGGAAAAGGGGTGCATTGTACAGTCATCTGGAAGAACAGGAATAGTATGTTATCTCTCCTTATTATAGACTCACTGCCTTTTCTTCTTTCCTTTTCCCTTTCTGTAGTCCACCTAACTCATAACTCTTGTACATTCTGCTCAGACTGCAGTGGGTTTCAGCATGTTTTTCACTCTTGATGGTTTGGCGTTTTCCTATTCCAGGCATTCCCTAGTACCCAGCTCCTACTTATTCTCCCTCTCCTTGTCACTCTTTTACTTCTGCTGTTGGGTGTCCCTGTCCTTTCTTACTGTCCTAATCAGATCTTTGTGTGCTAATCTGTGTATTGACCTCTTTATGAAGCACGGGCTTCTTCTGTGTGAGCACACTACATGAGCAAGACCGACATGACGCTTACAGGGAGAGGTAATACTTCCCTGATCTGTGGTTGTTCATAGACAAGCCCTAACATGGTGCACCTACAGTGTACCTTCTCACAGGAATGTGGGAGAGGAGGACTGATGTTTCCATCCTCAGGCTCTTTCCTAATTCTGTTAGAGACTTCTAAGAGCTCTGGGTGACGTCATCCTTTCATGTAGTCTCGAACAATGAATAAATGTTGAAATTCCAGCAGAGTCTGGGTCTTCTCCATAATGATATTTACAAACTAAATTCCCATCACCTCCCAGGGGAGTGCATTTAAATTTGTATACAGTAAATAGTAAGGGGTGATGCTGTGCTTTGTCCAAGAGAACCTAAGGCTCTGCTGGAAGAACTCCCCAAGTCTTCCTGTGGATCATTACTGGTTTCTGTTGCTTCCTCTGTGAATGGTCTTTGCCTTGTAATGTTTACTGCAGCCTTTCTTCTGACAGTGATGGTGCCCTCAACCTATAGCTCTTACCTCCTAACACTGCATGAGATGTGGCTGCAGAGATTGTTCCTGTGGTTTGCTGGTTTACCAACTCAAATCCTCTGTGAACCACATAGCATTAACAGGGGTGAATCTCTTCAGTTCATTTCAGGGCGTGTGTTTGTGTTTTGTGTCGTTTTTCTATGCTGAAGGCAAAGCCATTGTCCTGAGACACATACAGCTATCATCTTTATATGGTATGTTGTGATGTTTGGCACTTATGTAACATTGTGCAAATGCTATGTGTTGTGTTTTTTGCATGTAGTATGATTTCTGGCACTACATCTGAGACGAATAAACGCTATGAACGCCTCACCTCAGTTTCTAGCTCTGTGGAATTTGATCAGAGAGACACAGTAAGTATGCCCTCGCTGCTGTATAACAAAATATGATGTTCTTTCAAACAAGCTATCGGAAAACTGGCACATCTTGAAATATATGCTATTCTTCTTTAGGGCTTCTGCGAATGGCTAACTTCTGTATTCCGCATCAAGTGAGTCAGCCTGCTTACAGCCTATTGTAAATAAAAACTGGCAGTTTTTCTCTGTCCTGAATTGCTCTTAAGAAGTCCCATATGTTCTCTCTGAAGGGATGACGAGATAAGGGGAAAGTGTGGCAGCGATGCAGTGCATTACTTGTCCTTTCAGCGCCACATCATTGGCTTGTTAGTAGTGGTGGGTGTTCTCTCTGTTGGCATCATCTTGCCAGTTAACTTCTCTGGAAACCTGCTAGGTAAGCTGATTATAATGTTCAAGTAAGAGTAATTTTAGAAGTGTGCATTTTCTGTTAAAATATTAGGGGTTTTGTTTTGATTGTCTCGCTTCTTTTTCTTTTTACAGAAAACAATGCCTATAGTTTTGGGCGAACCACTATAGGAAATCTCACCTCAGAGTGAGTTACAGTGTTCCTCTACTCAGCATAAAATGTACTTAAAGAATTACATTGGTTCTTCAATTTGTAACACTATAACTAAATCCTATTTACCTTCTGTTTTTTCCAGTAATGCACTACTGTGGCTGCACACCATCTTTGCATTTCTCTACCTGCTACTCACGGTGTACAGCATGAGACGGCACACATCAAAGATGCACTACAAGGAGGATGACCTGGTGAGTGGCACGGTTTCAGAAAATGGCTGTTAGAAAAAAAATTTCAATGCGCATAAATCTGTGCAGTGTTAGTAATTGTTCTTTTCATTTCCATGTAGGTTAAGCGCACTTTATTTATTAATGGGATCTCCATATATGCAGAAGAGAAGGAGATAAAGCAACACTTTGAGTAAGGATTCCTCTGAGTTTTTTCCACTGACTCTACAGTTAATGTCTCATAATCATTAAATTTGTCTGCATATATAAATGGTACAGTACCTTGGTGCCATGGCTGCAAGCTTTGCAGTAGCTATATTAAGTTGTATGAGAGCCATTCCTTTTTCTGTTAAAAGAGCTGCCTTGTCATGGTTTTTATGGCTGGGATCAGACAATGGCAGGCCTATATGTGTAATTTTCCATAATAGAAGGCAGATGGGCAGAATTAAGCAAGTCATGTGTCACTGTGCTCTAAGATTGAGAAGGGCGTTGTTTGGCTGAACTTGGCCAAATAGTATTAACCATAATCCTACATGTGCTCCCGGACTGCAAAAGGCCTCCCGCTTGATTGCAATCTGAAGAAACTTTTAATGAAAGAGAAAAATGATAAAAGCTTTTTGACTTGCTATAAATTCACTTTGCTGATATTGTAAGGAATGTGTTATGAATCAGTCATTCTGTGCTTTCTAAAACTTACTCAGTCTTGTCTCCTTCCCTGCCCTTGGTTCACAGGAAAGCATACAACTGTCGTGTACTGGAAGCTCGTCTCTGTTATGATGTTGCCAATCTGATGTATCTCGGCACTGAAAGGTGACAATGCTTTAACTATATATGTTTGCCTGTTTGTAGAATTTTAAGGTGTACTTTGAAAGTCTCTGATTGGCTCCACAACTTCAATAGTCTCAATTGCTGTTTTAAATTCAGGAAGAAGGCAGAGCGCAGTAAGAAATTCTTTATTGACCAGCAGAACATGGGGATGGTTACCATGGTCAACCCAAAGCCCTGTGGACACCTTTGCTGTTGTGTCATTAAAGGGTGTGAAAAGGTGAGTATGATATAACATACATAACTTTATCTTAAAACAGCACACTCCTAATACTGGTTTATCTGAACATAATGTTGCATTTTGTGTTTTTTTTATATTTGTTTTAGTTGTGATGATCCTTCTGATTTCTGTGACTGTAAAGCTCATTTGTTTTTGTATTACCAAAGACTGACAATGTCAGCTGTTACTAAGATATGAAGGGTGTACTGTGTAGCGAAGTCAGTCAGATATGTTTGGCCTAAAGCCAGGATCATGAATGTTATCAGTAGAATTCTTTCTTTTTGGATTTGGACAAAAACTAATGTGATTGCCGTGGCTCCTTCATTAAGCTATGGGGCAGCTTAATACACTGAGCAGCCCATATTGTTTAAATGCAACAAGTTTAAAGTTTCACACCTTTATTGGACAGCCTGTCACCTTAGAAATAAAAGGGAGAGTGCACTGAGTGTTAAAGTAAATATTATGAATTCACAAAATTAAGGATTTTCTGTTGGCATTGCTCTCGTTTTACTTTTAGCACCAGTATTGGCTTTTGCCATTATTGTTTCTTATATTCTGTGTAGATGTTTATCACTCGTGCCTCTGGTAATGTCTCTGTAGTAAGCGGTACTCCATTGGTCCATTTTGAGTGCACAGAGCCTGAAGCAGAAATCTGGGGTTAACAAAGGAAGTTGATAGTCTCTGATTAGGGTTTTAGGCTTTGTTGAGCCAGCTAATGCAAAGAACTTGCTTCATAGTACACCCCTCTGGTGTCATGGTAAAGCCTGAATTATTAATTTAATCTGAATGACATCAGTGCATGTTGAATCATGTGTCCTACTCTGTTTTAAAAGATGCTTTGCTATCGTGGTATGCCAAACCGATGAGCTGATAAATGTTCTTAATGAAGTAAATACTAGAGAGCTATTAACTAATCCCAGGAAAAAAATAAACAAAGTAAAAGTAAAATGTAAACAATAAAAACATCACTGATTGTATATATATTTTTTTTGTCCTTCTTAGGAAGAGGCAGTGGACTTCTATACCAATTTGGAGGCAAACTTAAAAGAGGAATACAGGAAGGAGCGGGAGAAGGTCAACACGAAACCTTTAGGAATGGCCTTTGTCACCTTTGAGGATGAGGCAATAACTGCAACGTATGTACACTTATATGTGGTAAAATAACTGAACACGTGTCTGTGGCATTGTTTTTGAACCGACTAATTCTGTGGCTCATTACCCAATTTGATCTCTGTTCCCAGGATTTTAAAGGACTTCAATGCCTGCCAGTGTCACGGCTGTCACTGTCGTCGTGATCCCAAAAGCTCTCTGTTCAGCTCCAAACTACACACACACAAATGGACTGTCAGCTATGCCCCCGATCCACAAAATGTTTACTGGTAAGAATACGTTTAAGTAAGATGCAAATATATAATTGTTCATTTGTTATGGTCTTAACTGATGATTAATTTGACTTCAGTCCCATTGCATTCCCCTGGAAGTTGAGGGGATGTGGGGAAGTAACAATAAAAGTGTCTAGGTGAAAAAGAAGACAGGAAGACAGAACAAAACTAAGGGTTTTTTTTAATGTTTTTTGTTTGTTTTTTAGGATTTTTTTTACCATCAGTTAAACTGCAAGAGAATTGGCCAAGCCACGATTGCCACTAAAAACAAAAAAAAACAAAACGCTAAAAAAAAAACTCAAAAGGTCAAAGAAAAGGAATAAGTTAATACCTTTTATTAAAAAAAAAAAAAAAACACTCCTTCTCACACACACAAGTGAGCAACTGCTGGCACACAGATCAGTGCCAAGGTTCTCTGGTCCTTTTTTCTCCCTCAGCTCAGATACGCTGAGGGCTGGTTGCTGAGTGGAGTCAGCTGCTCACTGGCGCCACAGGAAGATGGGCTGTACATGAGACTGGGGAGAGAGCTACACAACACGCCCACACAGCAAAACCACAGTAGGGCTGCTAGGGATGTAACAAGTCACTTTTGAAAAGACCTTCTCACTCCAGATGTTACATTGTTTTTTTTTTAAGCTGCAGTATCAGTTTACCAGCCAGCTGCATCCATAACTTCAGGTCATCAGACTGTGTCAGTCTAACCGCTATATAACCTTTATCCCACAGGGAGCATCTGTCAGTGGTAGGAATCCAGTGGTGGCTCCGCTTCCTTGTAATCAACATTATCCTCTTCATCCTCCTCTTCTTTCTCACCACCCCGGCCATTATCATCTCCACCATGGACAAGTTCAATGTTACCAAACCAGTCGAGTACCTAAATGTGAGTGTCCAAAATGTTAATGCTACCATCCTTTTTTTTTTGTTCAAGTCATCATAAGCCTGTATCCTGATACAGAAGCACAGGAATTCACCAGTTTCGTTACGCAAACATGTCCCTGTCTCTCTGATCTGTCCCCCAGAATCCAATTATCACCCAGTTCTTCCCCACCCTCCTTCTGTGGTCTTTCTCTGCCTTACTCCCTACTATTGTCTACTACTCTGCCTTCTTCGAAAAGCACTGGACCCGGTATGGTTTACATTCTGCAGTCAACAATATTTCACACTTAGGTTGTCTTAATTTTAAGTTTAAGATGATTTGGTGTGTTGCATAATTTTGTAATGTGTTCATTTTTTATTTGGTTGTATAGATCAGGAGAGAACAGGACCACAATGCATAAATGCTACACTTTCTTGATCTTTATGGTCCTGTTGTTGCCCTCCCTCGGACTCACCAGGTACAGCATGTTTTTATTTTGGTCTACCCAACAATACAAGCGAAATTGTCACCTTACATATTTTAGATGATTTCTTTCTTTTCCTGTATTTTTGCAGTTTGGATGTTTTCTTCCGCTGGCTTTTTGACAAAAGTTTCTTGCAAGAGGCTACAATAAGATTTGAGTAAGTAGTATACTTATATGGAGGTTTCAGTATAGCAAAGCAGAACAGAGAAAATTTTAGATGGCAAATTCTCAGTGTACACAGTTAACATCAGTGTGTTATGATACTGGAACTAGTTTAAACCATAGTGCATGTATAAATATATATATAGTCTATGATTTTAATGTATTTTTAAATGATTTTTAAATATTTATTTCAGTCCTTTAACAATACCCAAAAAGGTCTTGAGTTAATCTGTAATGAAACTGGCTTATGCAATAATTTTCAAAGTTGAGTGTGTCTCATTTTAGTATTTGTGATACTGACCTTTTTCTTTGCTCTTTAGGTGTGTTTTCCTTCCTGACAATGGAGCCTTCTTTGTAAACTATGTCATAGCATCTGCATTCATTGGTAATGCCATGGACCTGCTGAGGATTCCTGGTTTACTCATGTACATGATCCGCCTCTGCCTGGCTCGCTCAGCGGCTGAGAGAAGGAATGTCAAAAGGGTTAGTGTGGTCTCTGAGTCCATATGATTTAAATGAGTTTGAAACCTAACAGCTTGATATAGTTAATCTATTACATGTGCATCTTTTCTATAACTGAATGGGCAATTAATTGTTTCAGTGGCCAGAGGAGAGTATATACAGAAAATAATAATGCACAGTAAATAAAATGCTCTTAATTTGAAAAGATTTTAGTTTTGTTTTTGTTTTTTTTCTTGGGCATTTTGGAGTACTACTAAGTAAATGAACTAATTAAACAGTTGGAAAATTATTTCTCACAATTTTCATGTTAGATTAAATGTTCAAGTACTATATTAAATCACAATATCCATTAACTGGCATTAGTGTGGGTGTGTTATTTGCATCTTTTCTCTGGTTCGTTACTGTGTCACTGCTGCTGTTCCTTTCACTAGTCATATGTCTGTACTGTGTGCTGGGAATGTTAAATAACAAAGACTACGTAAAGCAACTTTTTTAGGTAGACGACTAATCAAAAAAAGAATGTACTATATATTGGTAATGAAAATTTTTTGTTTTAAGATGTTTATTGTCTCTTCCAGCACCAAGCCTATGAATTCCAGTTCGGGGCAGCTTATGCCTGGATGATGTGTGTCTTCACTGTGGTCATGACCTACAGCATAACCTGCCCAATTATAGTCCCTTTTGGTGAGTTCTGCTGTTTTTAATAGCCCTGCTGGCTTTCTCCTGTTTCACTTTAACATAGTTTGCTGATTAAATTACTGCAGGATAAACATGTAGAGGACAGGCAGCATACAGTGATTCTGTTCTTTATACAGTGGCTTATCAACAGGCCTAATTAGATTAGCTCCACTGATTGTCTTGCCTCTGTTCTCTGTGCAGGGCTTATGTACATGCTGCTAAAACACCTAGCAGACAGATACAACATGTACTACGCCTACCTGCCGTCTAAACTGGACAAGAAGATCCATTCTGGAGCTGTCAACCAAGTGGTAGCTGCTCCTATTCTCTGTCTCTTTTGGCTTCTGTTCTTCTCCACTGTTCGCTCGGGTAAGAGGAGGGCTCCATCTAGAGGCCACTGTTATCCTTAACACATGCCCAGTTCTGTTTATGAAGTACAAGTGCCAGTAAAATAAATGTCCCTCCCCTTTCTTTCCTCCAGGGTTTGCAGCTGCAACATCCATGTTTACCTTTGTGGTTTTGATCATCACAATCATCATTTGCCTCTGTCACTTCATCTTCGGATATTTTAAATATTTCAGTGCTCACAACTACAAGGTTAAAAGATGGTCACCTTTTATAGCATGTTACTGTTTATTATTTTCCATGCTAGTACTTTATACTACTGTCATGTTCACCTACTTATGCTGGTTGTCTGTTTTCTGTATCAGGTTGAAACCCAGGTTGTGGACGGATTGGCAAATGGAGGTGCAGTGTGCCCTTCGACTGCCAACAAGGCAGCGGTATGTATTCAGTCGTTTTGGTTAATGTCGGTATGAGTATCAAAAAGGTGGTAAGATGCAAGAAGTTCTGCCAAAGCTTTTAGCAGCTGATCATGAAAGTCAAAAACAAAGGAAAAGAAGGGTTACATACTTTAGTTTTAATGCAGAATTACACGTTTTTTATTTTTTGTCAGTGCATGAGGAGCTATATCAGTTAGTTTACAGGTTAATTAAGGAAGATGGGAAGGACTTCACTGCAGCAGGCTGAACAACCACTACCAATGCATCTTGACCAAAAAAAAGTGCATATATAAAAGACCCATGCCCTTTTTGTTAATTATGGTAATGATGGTAGAAAAGATGTAAATAAGCATGTAAAAAGATGTTTTTTGTTTTTGCTTTTTTACTTTGATTACCTTGAATGCAACATGAGGACACTTTAAACAGAAATGCATTTATGACTTATTTTAGAGAAATGGGTCAGATTTATTTTTCTTAACTGCAACAGTATTTTAATAAGGATCTTGATTTTTATGGTCTTATTGTTTTGTTTTTAAGTATAATTAAATGTGTACATATTTATAGTGAGGTTGGGAGGGTTTGTAAATGTTAATATCTATAATTCATATTCTCACTTAAGCTTCATATGTGGTAGCTCATCAGTATTTCTTCTGTACAAAGAGCATCATCAACATGCTTCTTGCTTAAGAATATGTTATGGTTAACAGAAGATAAACTAGCAAAAACACATTGGAACCTATTAGAAACTAGCCTTTTTTGTAACTTATAGTGAAAAATAAGATGAGTATCAAACTGTAATACCCTGTTTTATTTCTGTCTGTCCCCTACAGCAAATGTACATTGCTCAGGTACTACAAGAACTAAATTCAGACGAGACTGGTTCTGGCAGTGGCGAGGACGATGGCCAGGGGTCCTCACAGGACGAGGAAATAATCAATGTTGAAAATGGTCTAAATGAGGACTTCCAATCTGGTGAGGACAGCCTAATTGATAATGAGGTGCGACAATGATATGCCTGGAAAATGAAAAAGAAGAAAGCTAAGTGTTATTTGAGGAGTGCACTGAATGAGTGAATTAAATGAGGAACTAAACAAACAGTTCTCCAAAACCTCTCAACCTCCTTCGGGGACTTTCCACTAACATAAGCAGACTGTCTACTAAGAATCAAATGGACTGTTGCTCAAAGATTCCTGCATTTCCTTCACTGGGCCTCACCAGGCCACATCTTACATGCACCTACTGCAGAGGGAATCTACTCTAGTATTGCAAGGGTAGCAATATCTTTCTGTCCTGACACAACTGAGACACACCCCAGTCACTTTCTATGGACCGATGGAAAGAAGACACTAATGCACAAATGAAGAAATCTCTGCCTGGCCTTGTAAGGGGAGTGATGTTGTGTCAGTTTTTCCTTATAACACCTTATTATTGTACTTGAATGACAGGACCTGTAAACTCCAGTTTCACTAAGGTACTGCAGTATGGTATACAACTTCAAAAGGTAGAGGGATTTTCCCATAATCCTTTGCCAATATCTCTGACTCCACTAGATATTCCCTGAATAAGCAGATTAGGAGAGATGAGGGCAAGAGAGGATGGGAGTAGTCTTCATGCAAGATAGCTTGATCAGTCCAGATGAGATGGTCTCAGATGATTCTTCCAATTGCATAGAAGCCTTTAGTAAGTAATAAACTGAAAGAAATGCTACTTAACACTCCAGGAAGCTTTGCCACAGCTACACAACTCTGGATTTGTAACATAGCCTTTGTTGACATGTATTTATTGATAGGCATGGAGCTTTAAATACTGTCAGGCTTGATACACCTCTTAAGCTGTGGAAGAAGAAAATTCATGTCTTGGCACACTATACTGATAATATTCTTAGTTTCTGAGTGTAAACCTTTGTTAGGACTGCAGTTGGACTGCTGCTACTAAAGCTGCCTCTAGAAGGGGGAAACCTTTGCACAGCTGCTGCAGGAGGACTAGAAGCTGATAGCCTGTGGCTGTACTAACAAAGAGGAAGGAGAGGAAGGCCTTTTTGGTTTCCCCGGGTCAGCTTCAGACGACACTGATGGTGACTGCTTGTTTATGTGTTCTCATTTCTTTTTGTTCATGTGTTTACGTGTTAAGTTTCTTGAAATTAGGATTTAGTGCAGGTGGC
>VUQI01000451.1:20434-43278 GCA_015106735.1 Paratilapia polleni | reverse complement strand
ACATTACTTAATTACTCGCTGGAGAACGTAATTCGTTACACTACTTGTTACATTACTTTCATGTTACTCTGTGACATGTCCTGAAATGCACTGTCACATAATTACCAATATAATCTTGAGGCTACAGTCCCACACACTGACACAGATCCCTGTCCTAATGAGGACACAGATACACTCTTTCTTGTAGTGTTTAAGTTTGAACACAAAGCCCACAACACAGAGCAAAGTTGAAAACCAATCAAAGCGATCTTTCTATCTTCCCATTGTGCAGGTAAACAAAGAACCTTTGTAATCCAAGTAACAGCATAATTGTAACTGTAATGTGATTACTGAATTTAGTACAGTAATGCGTCACATTACCACATTACAAAATGTAATGTGATTACAGTAACATGTTACTTTGTGGCGCGTTACACCCAACACTGTTGGTAATTTTAAATATCTGCAGCTGTGCTCCAGTGAGTGTGCCAGAGTTTATCTGCTGTTAAAGATCATAATTAAACAGGACATATTGTAGAAGGTGTTTTAAATTTTTAAATAGCTTTTTTTTTTTTCCACATGTAATTATTTTACAGTCTGCAATTCCAGACACTTGACTAAAGCCTCTCAATAGTACAAATCAGTTTGGTAGCCTTTCTCTCGTGTCCTCAACCCCTGCAATTTTTGTACTGACCTTTTTATTCCACTACTTTTTGGTACTAGAGGCAGCTCCTCCTCAGTCGCTCTGTGGTTCTGACAGGTTTTTCATGATTGATCATGGAATAAGCTTCACTAAAAACTGTATTTCAGCCCTTTGGTTGTATTTGCTTTATGCCCTTGTTGTATTTCAAAGCAGACAAACTGTTCACAGTTTGTCTGCTTTGAAATAATTTGCTTAAAATATCCACAACACAAGGATAGAAACTTATCTAGGGAGGAGAAAAATATAAGAATATGTAAGGGATTAAAAAAAACTCCACAGAAAAACAAAAAGTAGTGTAAGCGAGAGTCAGGTGTAACATACATGTGGAGTGAAATGGAACAGTCCTTTGGCTCAGAATCGGACTTCAATGCTGATAAATTTGGTGTGAAAAGCTAATAGACTCTGTATATGCAGGGTGGAACTCCGACTGCTCTCTGATGGACTTGTTACACACTCTAAAAACTCCCTTTACACTCTGGGGCTTCATAAATCTCAATCCTCTACCCAAAATGAGAAGGTTTGGGTCTCACTGTGGGACCTGAGCTCATTAATACCGATATTTCTCCCCATGTCATCAAGTTCTTAACTGTCATATTTATTCTTACAATATCCTGTCCTATATTTCCTGTCTCATCTGTACTGAATCATCAGTGATTCAAAGCCAGAGATATATCAGAAAGTCCAAAGTCCAGCACAATCACAGGTAAATGTCGAGCACTATGCTGTGTAAGATTGTGCCGTGATAGCGTAACAGAATCCAGCTCTTTTGTTAGACTTCAGATTCCTCCGGCAATAAGAAAGTTATTACATTTAAAAAAGGAACCGCCATCCCAGCTGGTCATACAAGGATGTGTGTGTGTGTCCACACAGTATGTTTAGAATTATTAAAACCAGAACTGTGCATTTATAGGGAGCAACATTTACATTACTTATACATGTGAGTGTACAAAATGTACAAAATACCCCGAAATGCCATATATACAATCTGCAGGTCACACTCTAACAGTGCTGCAGTCATTTTTTGTTTCACAATAAGTTGGATTTGACTAGTGTGCCAAATGTGTGTCAATATTTGTATTTTGGAGAAAATCCCTTTTCTGAATTGATTACATTGCCTGTGAATTAAACCCAGCTGGAGCACAGCTCTCTCTACATGTGTGTGTCTGCTGCGTGCGCCAATAGTCAAACACACAGGCAAGCGCTCATTCGTCCCTGATTAAGAATCCACGCCGCCCATTCGTCTAACACTAAAGGTATACTCGATGACATGTAACTTCTAAGAACTACAAAGAGAGCTGTGGGTTTGCTTGGAAAGGGGGGCAGATGGTGATGTATCACTTTTATTTAGCAGGGACAGATGGCCCATTACTGCTTATTACAGCCTGTTCCCTCTACTTACAGCATAATTTGTTTCTAGTTATTTGTACGGTAACTGGGGCTTTTCCTAAACACAGATATTGGAACATGTGCACACACACCCACTCCATCTCTTTTGTGCACATGCACACACACATATGCGCATTTTTGCTCTTGATATATCAGAGAGGCCCCTTTAAAGATTATAACAGAGGCCCCTTCTTTTTAAAAAAATGCTAATGAGGAAAACCTTCTTGCACATGTATCAACTTTAAAGTGTGAATGTGTGCATTTGTTTGCCACAGAGGGATGAAATGTTGGTTTGCGGAGCTGCTGGGCATGAGGCTTGCTGCCATTCGCCCTGGTCCACTAGGGATGAAACGCTGGAGAAACGTCGCCGGAGAAGTTTAAATGGAGTTGGATGAGGGCTTGGAAGGAAAGGACAGGATGGAAAATGGACATTTTAGAGCGGAAAAGAACATCTAATAGTTAAAAAAAAAAAAAAAAGAAGAAGAAGACCTTGGCAGGGAACACAGGAGAAGTCAGTGTAACTGAAAGCTGTTCTGCACTTTGCCAGATTCACATTAATGAGCCGTTCACTGTTAGCCAGAGACAGCTGGGCCAGAGGTGCTGATGTCACTGACCAGCTCTTCCAGCTCACTTTACCAATTCACTTTATTTGGAATTTAACTTTGAGAGTAAGGTTTCACAAGCTCCTTTAATGTATTATAGTAGCTGTGAATAACGACTCCAGTGTCTGTATTGCGTAATTACAGTTATTCACGTATATGGCTATGCAGACTTTATGTCAAAGATAACAAACAGCAGATATCCTTTTAAAACCACTGAAATATTAGTGTTGACAATCCAATCAGTGAAAACAGTGGTTATCATACTGTAGTTATATTTTTAAGACTTTTTTAGAATACAGTTTAGCAGGAGGTGAGATGAGGTAAGCCTCTTTTTGTCCAAATGTGTCTCCATAACAAGGACACAAGCTTAGCGTCCCTCAACGCATTTTTATTTGCCTTCAAACCAGTTTGACGATCTGAAATAAACTGTAATGAATTTAATAAAGCTCACCATCAGTTGTGCCAAGACCAGTCACGAGAAATGCCAAAGTATTTCCAGTAATAGTTTGCATGCATGTTGACAAATGCCTTTCTGATCTACTGAAGCAGGTGATGCAGACAGCGAACAGACATAAGTGACTGCCAAGTGAAATTCTGTTTCTACATGAACCAAATTAATCCCATATTGAATTTTTAAAGTCTGACATGTGACATATCATATACTGTAAAAGCTTTTTTTTTCTGTAGTGAGTTGTCAGTCTAAAGCAAGGTTCAAGTCTACGCAAGCTGATTTTCATTCTCCACTTAAAAGAAATCGATTAAGAAAGTGCTGTTTTGATGTTGTTGTAAAGTTCGGGGCGAAGTGTCAGAGATGGATGTTGTTTGTTCTCCCTGCGGAGCAGAGGATGATGTAGGAGCATGTGCCACAGTTTGATCTTCATGTTAGATGTCTCCTGTTCAGGCTACAGGTCACCTCAGGCCTCCTCCCTGTGGCGAGACTGGGACACCCGATCTGAGGTCCTGTCAAGCATGGTTAACTAACTCCACACCCGAGAGGCGGGAGAGGGGTCACATTAGTCCCAGTGCTTGTCTGCTCTTTAGAAGAAAGGATGAAATACAATATTGAACCTATGCAAATGGAATTAGCGTTGAACCAGGTTATTGTAAAACTAGTTTTTGGTCAAGTCTCCACCAGATGCTGTTAACTTATTACAGTGGGCCATAATTATGTTGTGTTTACACTGTAAGTGATGTTACCTGAATGAGTCAGATCGCTTGGCGTTCCCTGGAGGTCCGTTTCATGGTTCACTTGCTTTGATAGGTTAGGCCTGCTTTGCTTTGCGCTGTGATTGGCTGCAGACCCCAGAGAGCACCTCACAACGTCAAAGAGAAAAACAAAATGGTAAATAAATGAGTTTAATGTTTCTTGTGTGCGGTTTTTAATCATCAAAGATAGCAAAATTAGCCACAAACTGTACACTAAATCCAGTCAGGCTGACTTAAATATGTCTGCTTTATTAGCCTCATTTAATCCATTTAAAATCAGGAAAGTAGTTTGCGGTCAACAGATGCAGACAATAAAATACGTCCAGCCTCTTAAGTGCGTCCAAATCGCAGAGGTGTAAACTGTCTCCTCCCTAAACAAAATTGTTTCCACTACCCTTCGATAGTGACGGGGACAACAAATGGTTAGTGTATGATGTGGATAATGCAAAATAATTACAGCTCATTGTTTTCTGTAATGAAAACCTCCTGCAGCCATGACTCACTGTGACCTGTAAAGCTCGGCCAGGCTTCGGTGAGGAAGATGCAGTTTAAATAATGATTGGCGTGTTTAGATGGAGCTGATACGTCTGTTGTGGTTTACCTCGGAGCTTCTCTGGTACACAGCAGGAAACGTCTGGACTCTTAAAAATATCTGTAAGGAGGAGAGATTGCGGTGAGGGTGAGGGGAGATGGGCAAATTTGCAGCCTTTAGCTTACACTCCAGATAATCATAGTGTGTTATTTCTGTGCTTGCTAACAAATTTGAACTAATACTGTGATTAGTTTTAGTCGTAGCTGTCTTCTCAGCTGAGTTTTCCTGTTTTCCTCCCTTGTCTTCTCTGGCGACCCTACAGAGAAATTCCACGGTAAATTATTCATCTCTGTCGTCCCTTTTTTGTGGAAGCCACATGAAGAGCTTTGTGGGCTGAAGCCGAAGTGGATTTTATTAGGAATGGCAAATTAAAACTGGCTGTCAGGTTGCAGGGGACATCAATGTGTGCATCACAGAACTGAGAATATTCAATGCTTTTCTGATGAAAAATCTAAATTTTATTTGTCAGAATGTGGACGGGAGAGAAATGCATGGCCTTTCAAGTACCTGTCCATCAAGGGTCTGCACAGCATAAATTTCAGTTATCCCCGTTAAGGCTACAGCTCAGTGTGTTAGCTGAGATTTAATCACTAAAGACAGCACAAACTCTAACCAGTGCTTTATGATGACTTCAGGACCTGTCGGAGCCAAAGGACCCCTTTCAGCAAGTTCAATAGGGATTCTCAAAATGTGAGGAAAACCCTTTCATAACCTCAGTTTTCATACACTTGTCAGTTTCACCCATACAGAGATAATGATTTAAAGTGGCTGACATCTCCAGTGGACAGAATGGGAGGTGTTTCCACAGTTTCATAAATGAATCTATCGATGCGTATTAACCTCCTGCTTTCATCTGTTTCTTCCTTGCAATGAGAAATAGAGGCTCACTTCTCTTAGGTCGTTTCTCTTTGTTTTCTTTCCCTCTCTGTCTGTCTCATTCTCCTGTGAGAACGTGTCCCGAGCAGTTGTGATGAAAGAGAGATCGGCTGCTCTGCTGTAGTTTAATTGTCTGGTTGACAGCTGGTCCACATGTTTATTTTTGTATTTACCTCCGCCACCCCGAACCGTCACATGCTCAGCCGCTCGCGAAATCAGCAAGCGTAGGCCGGTGAGAAAGGGGATTGAGATGATTGGCCAGATGTGTGGACAGACTGTGATATGTCTTTCACATCAAAGATCACTTCTGGAGAGTTGTTAGATTTGACACATCTGGACTCATTAGGCAGGCACACAGATACACTCCAGATACGCAGAGATGAATACCATCAGTGTTTACATGAGGAAACACAGATTGCTTAATCCAGAAATGTGTTATCCAGTTTTTATCTGTTACAAACTCAGAGCTGTTTCTTGGTGTTCTTCACACCACAGAGATCATTCTGCATGTCAGCTGTCTCCTGATACACAAGTCCTTCCTGTGGCTCCCATTAAGGTCTGTTAGGAGCTTAAGGTAGTTACATGTGTGCTTCCCTTCAGGTGAGAGCACGTGTTTCTTCTTTCAACAAAGCCCAAAAGCAACAGAGCAAATCATGTGTGGCCTCTTAGCAGACATTTTTACATTCAAATTCCAGTTAAATATGAACACAGCCTTACAGATAGCCAGAGTATAGCCATGCTACCAGGAACTGTGGCACTTTAAGCCAAATGCTCACAACAGTATGCTGACAAGCTCACAGTAATGATGCCATACGCTGATGTTAGACCAATGTATTGGACAAATAGAAATTTTCACCTGATGATGAATGTGGAGAAAAGTTCAGTGGATCATAGATTCATCATGAGGTCATTAATGTACTATGTAATAGAAACATGTAAAAAATAATCTAAATAAAACTGAAATGACAAAGTGCATGAAAAACAAACTTTGTGCCACTGTCAAAACGTTTCTCGATGATGTTTTGTAGTTTAACCTATCTTATAGTTAATGAAGTAGATTAATCTTTATTTCATCATTACAGGTCAATCAGGGGATCACCAAAGTCATTAGAACCAAAAACTCATGCCATCAAGTAGGTGTTGAGATATTTTATGGAATAGGTTTGTCCTGCTGGTAGGGAAGAGAAAACTGAAAAGGACAATCAATATTGAAAAGAATTTGCAGTATCTTCAACTAATGCTTATTATGTAATCCATCTGACATTTCACCCTGAAGCACAAATGTCATCTTTGTAAAATGAAAAACTCAAAGGCACACCAGTGACATGAGGATTCATCCCCTAGGGACCATGAAAATCAAATAATTGCAAAATATTTTTAATAACTACAGGAAAAACTTCAACCCAAAAGCATACACACATACTTTCTCTCTAATTATACCTCCCCAGGCATAGCATACCAGCAAACCCCTAGTCAAGGTGCAGACAGTCTTGCACCAGAGCACATCTGCAGCATAGCAGGAAGCGTCTTCCATCCCAGCATGGGATGTTTTGTGTCTGTCCATCCTCAAGCGTTACAGCAGGTTTGTTCCACTGCCTGGAACTGAAGAGAAGGGGAAGGTGAGGTCACATGGCCTCCTGACCTCTTAACCCTTGCTATGTTAACCTCTGGCACCAGCTATATCTTCTTTAGCTGCTAACAGGAAGCAGCATTTGCCCCTAGAGGTGTCTGTTTGCTCTGTGCATCTGTGCTGACGCTGTGACCCAGACCGGACATTCCCCGACCATTCCCACACCTCCGACCATGCCAGAAAGCCTCTTGTCTTCGTTACACATCCTTCCTCACCTCTCTGTTGGCTCACTAACTGAATTACACTGTCGCCTCAGGGGGGAAGAAGAGCCAGTTGTGAGGAGGGACAATCAATGACAGACTCACTGAGAGCTGAGAAAGGATCACTGCTTTCTCTGTGTTTATTACTAATATTGTGTTCTGGAGGTCTGAAGATGATGATGGTGATGGTGGTGACGATGACATGAACAAATTTGTGGGAGCAGGAAGGGACAGGAAGCCCTGTTAGTAAACTTTGTCCTAACTGTGAAAACCACAGTTGGGCTACAAGTCAGATGTTGTGCTGAATGATTTGTCAAAACAAGCCTGTGATCTCTGAGTCCAAAGCTACACAGAATAGATCACTACATGGATTTCTTTGTTCCTTTGTCACACCGTGTGTGCACGTCAGTGCATAAGAGCACCACGAAACCTGAACCACACGCCTGTAATTTCTTTGGTCCAGATGATCGTCCCCAGTGTTGTTTAGAGTTGAGGGGACAAAATCGGTGTTGTTTCTTCTCTCTGGGGTCAGCTGAAGATGACAAAGCCGCCTTCAAAAGTACAGTTCGCTCTCTGAGCGGTCCATCCTTTTCATTAGGAACTTTGATTTGATCTGTTCAGCTGTTGTTTGTGCCATTCTTTCTTATAATACGTGTCTCCACAGCCACCACAAGGCAGTAAAGCCTGCCACACTGTCAACAGGGGAGCCATGAGGCCATTAAACAGGACCAGATCAAAGACTCCATTCTTGAAATAAAGCAAGAGTTTCTTTATTAGTTTACTGTTGTTTCTGTTGAAATGTGAACAGTAGTGTTTATCAAATGTTCCCTTGATTTATATTTATGTCTCCAGTCCTTTGGTCAGGCCCAGTGGACTAAAATATTCAGAGGGATTTCCATTTTTTCCATGTTTACCTTTTGTCGTCTCTGATTTTGTCCCAGTTTGTCGTTCATCTTTTAGCACACTATTTTGTTCTAATTTCTTTTGAACTCATCACAGTTGTAGAAATGGTACTACACTATATTTTCTCAGTGTGGTTCTTTGTCAAACCCACGCTCTGTTTATTAATATTTGGCTTTAAGTTTACTAGCAAGACAAAAATATACCAGCTACTCCTTTTTTTTTTATAGTTTTCTTTTCTTTTTTTTTAGATTGGATGCGTTCATTATTATTAGTAGTAGTAGTAATACTTGTAGCAGTAGTAGTAATTTATAATATGTCAAATGTTGCATGCCATGTCTCAATTTTAAGTTACTTTTTTGTCAGTCACAACCCAAAAATGTTTCATTTGCAGAAATACTAAGCAGAGAAAAGCACCAAATCCTCACATTTGTGAAGTTTCAGTTTGGTGAATTATTTCAGTTAATCAATTTTTACTCATTTTATTTAACTAACATAACAAATAATGAACATGTTTTATAGCTCTGGTACAGCCTCATAAGAGAAATGGTCTGTTCTTATGTGTTTGGAAAATTCTAGCTGTTCAGTAAATTATTTTTACCTGAAGACAAATGAAATGCAAGTCATGACTGGGACGGATGTCCTTAGACACATTTAGTGAGATGGGTTGTTCCTCCTGGACATTGGCTAAGTGAAAACATGTGGTGAGGGGTAATGGACGAGCACCAGGTGTGTTTTTAGTCCTCTTTGTGTCTGCATCGTTGATTAGCTGAGCAGCACGGCACAATAGTCTCACTGTGCTGATTTATAAGCTTGATTTATAAGAAAGCAGTGTGTTTATTTTGAAGCATCTCTTGCTCCCTTCCTTCTTTTAGCATACTTTACTCCATCCTCTTGCATTACTCTCTCTCTCATATTCATGTGCAATATCCGTTTCTATGATTGATTTGGATCAGAACAGATTTTGAAATTACCAGATTTGCACTTTGTCCTCTCACCTGTTTACCTTACTCTTGTTTTATGGAGGACGGAGAAAAGAAAGTAGCATCTTGTTTTGAGTCCAAAATCAACACGACACATTACTGGAAGAAAGCCTTGCAGACTTGCTTGACTCCTGCACATGTTTTAAATATAAGGAAACCCTCTATCTGAATTTTTTAAGAGAAAAATCATGATGAACAGCTGCTAAACTCATATTTTTAACGAATGTCAGCTAAAACACACTTTGACACACAAAAAAACATTACTATTTAAAATATTTGCCTTGTAGAGCTTCCCCTTTTATCTATACCCTTTTACTCATGATTTGCTCTTATCAAACATTAAAGAGCCTAGCAGCAGTCAGACCCAGGACCTGATAGTCTTGATGGTCATGGTTGGCATTCACAGAAAACAGAGCCACAAACTGCACTAAAGATAATATAGCTCTAGCAACTTTGGCAGCCAGCCTGCAGTAAAGATAATGTAACACCAACAAGATGTCTGGAATGGCCTCATGAGTTCTCCCAGCAGCGTGCCTCAGGCCTGCGAGGTCTTACTTAGAGTCACTGGAGAGAATTAAAACTGACTTTCCCCATCAAAGGAATATTTCTCCCCTCAGGCTATAAACAGCCACAACTACTCAACTTTCTTCATCTGATTCCAAGGTATTGTGCTGACTGGGACAAGGTACATGACCTGTCCCCAAGATACAGTTTTATATGAGGCATGAGAGAGGTAGAGGGGACAAGAGGAAAACTGTTAGTGTTACTGTTAAAACTGAGTTTTGGCTTCCCTCTGTAATGTTTCCTGGAAGCAGATCTTTAACTCTTTGCCACAAAATGACACAGTTTGCCTCAGAAATTGTGCTAAACGTTCTCTGCATAATGACTCAAATCTCAACTAACAGACATAATGCACATATTTTTACATTTGGTGGGAGTTCAAAATAATACGGTGAAACCTGTCTGTGCGTCCACTGCAAACAGGAACTACTAACAGGCAACTCAGCATACATGTAATTGCTTCCACTCTGCATAAACATCAGGCCTGTAGCCAGCTAGCTAGCAGCTTGGAAATACACTCACCGGACACTTCATTAGTTACACCTTGCTAGTACCAGGTTGGACCCACTTTTACCTTCAGAACTGCCTGAATTCTTCATGGCATAGATTCAACAAGGTGCTGGAAACATTCCTCAGAGATTTTGGTCCATATTGACATGTTAGCATCACACAGTTGCTGCTGATTTGTTGGCTGCACATGCATGATGTGAATCTCCAGTTCCACCACATCCCAAAGGTGCTCTATTGAGTTGAGATCTGGTGACTGTGGAGGCCATTTGAGTACAGTGTCATGTTCAGGAAAACCAGTTTGAAATGATATGAGCTTTGTGACATGGCACGTTATCCTATTGGAAGCAGCCATCAGAAGATAGGTACACTGTGGTCATAAAGGGATGGACATGGTCAGCAACAATACTCAGGTAGGCTGTGGGGTTTAAACAATGCTCAGCTGGTACTAAGGGGCCCAAATTGTGCCAAGAAAACATATCACATGTTCAAAGTCACTTAAATCACCTTTCTTGCCCTTTCTGATGCTCAGTTTGAACTTCAGCAGGTCATCCTGACCATGTCTGCATGTCTAAATGCATTGAGTTGCTTCCATGTGATTGGCTAGATATTTGCATTAACAAGCAGTTGAACAAGTGTACCTAACAAAGTGGCCGGTGAGTGTATAATTCTCCTGTTTACGTTCCCCAAAGGATGATGGCAATTGTAGTTCACACAAATTTTTTTATCAAAATCTGACTTGCCTGACACATCCATCTGTTACATCTGTAAAAACCTGTTAAAGTGAGGAAAAAAGACCCAAATTAAAACTTATTGTTATTTTTATTGGTCTGGTTTTTTTTGTCTGTTTGTTTTTTTGTGTGACATAATGTGTGGGAGAAGCTGAATCTCGGCTCTTCAAGCTTCAAGCTTCAAGGTTTTCCATGCCATGACCGTATGGTGTCCAGTTGACCAGGTCTGTGTTCTCCAAACACATCTGATGACGCCTTTGTTTTGTCAAAACTGTCAGTTTTCTTTAAACACTTTCATCATCAAGTTCTTTTCCATCCAACATGTGGCCTCCTCTGAACTGTCAGTAAATTTTCCTGTGACCTCTGCCAATCATCCAGTCACAAAGGACCAATTACCTTGCAGGTTAAACTCCTCAGTTTAAAAGTCACTAAAAGCCATTGAATGATGTTTTCTCAAGTCATTATTGTTACTTTACTTTTTTATTTTTATTGATGGACATATGTGAGGTAATCTATTTTCATTCATCTTTTTGACTAAAAAAGACAAAGTCCACTGACTTACAATGTCACTACTTATTGTAATGATTACTGGCTGTCTTTATCTCAGTGAAGTGTGGAGGACAGGGTGAATTTGGACTGTGGCCAGATCTGTGACTTGCTTTTAAACTTTTTAGGAACTTTTTTGGCAACAACGCAGGATTGATCAGCAAAAAGCAGGTAAAGACAAGGTAAAATGAAGGATTTGGGATTGGAAACATCAGACCATCATCACTTTCTATGATAATCATGTCCACGTTTTGGAAGTTTAGGCAGATGAAAACGGATATGGATACGGATAAACTGCAATAGACTGAGTGTGGGTAGGGAAACCCTTTCCAAAATATACAGAGCAAGTCATTTCCAGTTCCCTGCTTACTGGTTGTGGGGCGATGAAGACCTGAATGCCCCATGATGCACGTTAGCTGCAGGCCGGGATTGATCAGAGGCCAGCTTCCACTCACGCCATCTCAACGACAACGCAAATAAACAAAGAGAAAAGGAAGAAAGATGAGGCATGGGAGAAATCACAAAAACGAGGAGCAAAAGGAGGAGTTCAGCAGAGAAGGGAAACGAGAGAGAGAGATGATGGAAGGATGCATGAGGAAAAAATAATAAAACACATCAATAAACAAAGGCATCCCAGACCTCTCTGTGACCAATTATGAAAGGTTTTCTTTTGTTTGTTGATAACCCTTAAAGTAGCATATTGTTTACCAGTCTCACCACATGGCACCGCTTATTATATATGGCATTTTCTAAAAATGTGCTGCCAGAGTACTTTTACACAGAACAAAAGGTAGTGAAAGGGTCAGGCTGTTGCTGTTGTTGGTTTACCATAGGACTAACAGAGACTTCGCCTTCCACCGCATGTTTTTGTAATATTTTGCGGAGCTTCATTTAACAGTGCTGGTGCAGCATGTATGACCAAGTGTTCACCTTGTTTTTGGTTTTTGGGACCTCCAACGGTCAAAGTAATCATTTAATCTCAACATAATTCAATCTGGGTCTTTCAGCTCCCTGATATCTGTGTTGGTCTCAGCTTCTGTGCTTCAGAGGACTCCAGTGATGTCACATCCTCTTTATCACTGTGGGTCCTCAAAGCATGAGGCTCTGGGTGTAAGAGTAATGAATGGAGTCCTTTCTTTATTTTTGCAAACCCAATAGTGCCATTAGACCAGCGTCATGCATTCAGTCTGTTTCTCTCCAGCTTTGGTCTGCTCCTTGTTGCTTTGTCTATTCTGCTTTCCCTCTCTCTCCTTCACATTAGCACTGCACTACCTCCACCCTATCCTATACACACATACATTCCTGGCTCTGGTCTCAGGTAGAATAATATTATCTCAATCGAGTATCTGTTGTTCATGCGATCTTCACCATGGGAGTGTAGTTAACCATATCCAGACTGTGCTGCTACTTAAGAGGCTCTATCTCCATTTCTCAGACTGTACTGTAGGTCATAATTAAAGTGAAACAACGCACTGACCTGTGACAAATGGATGGTAACACTACACCCCTCCACTCCCTGCTCAGCATAGCACAGGATAGATACAGCCAGGCCCATACAGTGAGATGCAGATGGAGAGGGCCAGCAGATTAAAACCTAGCCTGAAGGCAGTGAGAGAGAAATTCCAGGGAAGTATAGACATTACAACACAATAAAAGTTTGGAAATTAACCCTGGAACCTAAAGTGAATTACTTCTGAATTGCATTACGTTCTGTCGCCCACAGCCAGAGTGAAGTGGATGATATCGTCCCGCAGTCACATGTGTGATGGTTATTTATACTGCAGCTGCAGTGAGAAATACTTGGAACTGAGAGCACCTCAAGGACAGCTGTCTGGTCAGCTGGCTGTGCACTGAGTTTATTAAGTACATTTGTACAAGTTGTTGTACTGCAGCGCAGCAGCTCTGCAGAGATCTTGTTTCATGAAGCTGTGCACTCATCGATATGATTTAATTGATGGAATTTTTTTCCGATTTAGAGTTACTGGTTCTGTTTCTGCAATTTCATGTTCTTCTCACGTGCTGTATGAAATAGGGATGGACAAAATATTAGGAACATTTGGCACCTGTGTTAGCAATATTGCAACTCTGGACTGAAGTAGTTATTGCGGCAGTTAGTATCATGTATGAGACTGTTGTGGGCAATGTTTCAAATTAACATGAATACCTTTATAGCAATATTGCATCTTCACAGCTGAAAATAGACTTTCGAGACTGTAATGATCAACCATTCTTGGATATTTTTCAGTTGTCTTCCTCAAAATGTAGATTAGGATGCAAAATATCATAGTTGACATTAATAATCGGTTTAGCTTCAATACCTTTACTGATATGTCTCAATACAAAGTGAAGTGTGTTTCTTTGATTAAATGGAAATAAACACCAGTTCTCACGGATTTTAATAAATATATATTTCACATGGCATTAAGTTATGGTTTTCCTTGCTTTATAAAGCATCATGTATCACATGCAAAAAGGAACACACACAACTAAATGCACACCAAGCAGCATCTGTTAGCTGCTGTTTACAACATCTGTGTCATTCTGTAACCACTCTTCTTCCCTAGCGATGCAGCTTATCTGTGTTTGGTATATATTCTCATGACTGTTTATACATTCAACCATAGCATGTCAAATAATATTACTCTTGTCTGAGAAACCTGCCTGCTCTGTGGATTAAAAAAAAAATTTCTATGAGTCATTTAAGATATTTGAAAAGATAATACCGTAACAGTAATTGTGTTTTTCCCCACAGGCTCACTTCACAAGCAAATCATAATACAGGAGATTTGAGCATTAGTATTTAATTATTATATATCAGAGTGTAAGGCTTGTTAAATGAGATGTGAAACACAGACGTGTGGGGAGGGGGATTTCTAAATCACAGAGAGTCCCCTGGTAATACTAAGCTCGTGCGAAAAGGGCTTAACGTATACACTACATGGCATATACTTTATGGCTCTAACATGCTCTGGAAAATATAAAACAAAACATAATACTTGCATAATACCATAATAGTTGCCGGGGTCATGAGAATATTGGGGCCTTTAAACAGAGCAGAAGCGTTAAAAAGATGCTTGTTTACAGTAATACTCCAGCTACAGTCAGTTTTAGCTGATTTGGTGTATCCTAAGAATATCTCCCACATAATCCTGTCATCCCTCATTCCCATCCTCTGCTAATTGCAACAGAAAATACATACAGACACTCCCCACAGCTTTTAACCATGCTGTTACCACAGGTATGTTAACTGTGCCTGGCTTTGGTCTCTGTGCATTAGCTGCACATTCCAGTGGTGTGCAGGATGGGATGTTCTATTAGGGGCTATTTGTGGCTTTGCTGTGGCATGTTTCACCAGATTCCAAAGTTGGCCAAGGTTTTAACCTCATTGGGTGAAGGATACAAGAGGAGTGAGGGCCTGATGCTTTGTCTCCGTTTGCCCTGTTTGTTTCGGTTGTCAGGCCTTCTCCCTGTATATTTGCTCTGTGCGGATAGGGGAATACATGTTTGTTTACCGTCTGTGCGCATGGCGTGCTTTCTTTTAGGTCTCAGTTTTACACCTTCACCTCTGCCTGGTTTCTGGTCTGTAGGTTCAGCGTCGCAGCTCATGCGCATACCATGCATGCACATGCACCTCTGTGACTCGGTGTGTGCGTGAGACCGACAGAGACCTTGTGGCCATGGCAGCGAGGGGTGGCCTGTTGACACTGAGCTGCAGCAGGGGAGCTTCCTTCTCCCCGGCTTACAGAAAGCAAACAATCTAATCAGAGCCAGCACACCAGTCCCGTTTCAGCTCTGCATCCAGTCAGTCAGTCGGACAAAGGAGAGACGACCACAGCCGTCCCGTTGCAGAGGACTTACAGTGAAAAGCGTGTGTATGTAGGTGGCGGAGGAAAAAGCGGCAAGCAGATGTGCCCCCGACAACCTCTTGAAATTGTTGATAGTTTAAGCTTTCTTAACGCTTCACTGGCCACATCCTGATTAGCAGCCCTTTTTGTTCCTTTTCAGTTATTTGCACTGAAAAATGCTGGTTATGGCTTCTTTCTTTGAACACTTTAAGGACTTCTTATAGTCCATTCATAAACTTTAAAATAACAGGAAATCTCCTCATTGCAAACTTCTCTGAATCCACTTTTCACCCATGCCTTTTTCATTAAGAATTGCACACACACTGTAAGAAAAAAAAAAAAACTCTAAAATTTACAGTAAAATGCCAGTAGCAGGGTTGCCAGCCAGTATATGTAATTCTTACAGTGACTTTACTGTAAATATAATGCATGAAAATGTTGTAGTTTTTCCTTTTTTCTATGTCTTTACTGTCCACACATCATTACAGTTTATTCAGGTGTGTTGATATATGCAAAATGATCTCATCTACAGACCAGCTCATTTCGTCCTTTCCCACACTCTCCTGTCCACTTCATTCATCTGTGTACTTTAAACAACCTTTTACAAGTCAACAGATATAATATTCCACTCCACCACCCCACGACTGGTGTTTGGGTTGGGCAACAGAGTCTTTTAATAAGTCCGCCTGTTGTGTACAGGTCGCAGTCAGTGCTGCAAACATACAGAAGCTATAAGACTTAACAGAGTTGCGTAGTGTAATCAAATGTGTGTTTTTCAGTGAAAACACTGTAATCTCCTCTCCACAGCTCCTCACTTTAAGTGCCTCTTTCCAGATGGGGTTGCAAAGTTGTGTGTGTTTGTGTATGTGTGCGTGTTTGTAACATCAGGTGCAGATTTAAATTTATCCTGGACTTTTGTAAACACTCTTTTTTCCCTTCTTTTGCACTCCACTTGATGACCACAAACAAATAAAGCCTCATTCAAAGCACGCGTGCCTTGCCACGAGATGACCACCTTCTCATTGAATCACCCTCAGACAGAAGTAAAGTAAATGCCTTCCGGACAGGTTTTTAATTACCCATGATCCTCCTTGGCCATCCTTGACCTGCTAACAGAAGTGATCCTGAAATAATTTATGTGGACCCTGTGATACTCCCTTGAACTCTGTGTCAGGTTGTGTCCATGAATTTTGGTCCTGGCCATATCTTCTTCTGTCAACACTCTCACGCTCCACATCCTAACAGCCCTCCTCCAGGGAAGAGGAGAGAGAGAGACAGTGAGAGAGAAGGATGAGCACTGAGAGGGAGGGATGTAAATGCTATACAGCAACTTTCTGTTTCTGTGCTTCGTGACAGTAGCCATTAGTCAACTCTGTTATCTGTCACTGCTCTTCTTCACTCAAGGTCTGGCCTCTGACCAAGATCAATCATCACATGCATAAGTATGATGAGAACATTAATCACGTGTTTTCTTCAAACAGCACAGATTTCACTGGAGATTTTACGACTGAGTCTGAGGGTTTGAATTTCTCATCATGCACATTTAAGTGCAGTCTCTGCTCTGTGTAAATGTTTTTAGTACATTTCCTTTCTTTTCCTGTAAGAACCAGAGCTCCTGGAGAAAACCCACCCAAACACAGGAAGAACATGAGTACACAAGAGGGCCCTGTCCTTCAAACCTAGGGACCCTTTTGCTGCAAGGCAACAGTGCTAACCACTGAGCCACCATGCAAAGATAACATGCAGCAGTATGTATGTGTTTTGTGTACTTTAAGGAAGGATTGTATATGCAAGTCTCTAGTGTAGAGAACTTGAGGTTTTGTTTGCGACAGGTAGACGGTTCATTGCACGGGGATATGAGCATTTTATGACTGATGTCAGCGAAAGAAAAGCCGAATCAGCGTCAGTTTCCAGTTATTAACAGTCACTCTTTTTCCTCCAGTATCTTTCCACACCTTTCGTCTTTCTGTTGACAAAGGATGTAAGTCATAACTGTACATAACATGACAATAAAGACAGTCTTAAGGAGGTAAATATTATTATTGTATTTTCAAAGATACAAAGTGAAAAAAATGACAGGTCACTGTTTAGGGATAAACAGTAAAAAAGAAAAAAAAGTGGGAATTCTACATGGACAGAACTACACTATATGGACATGGTCCACTTGTAATGATCCACACGCCCTCAGTCAGGGTGTGGGGTCCAACTGAACTTAAATTTCTGCTTATGTGTTATAAAAAACTGAAATCACTACAGGTCACCTACTATTCTTTATACTGTGGTTGTATACATATATTTATTTTATATATTTGAAGGGAAATTTGTATTTTCTTTGACAACAGTTTAGACTTGGTTCACTTGGTGAAACTTAATTTGAGCACATTAGTCGATTTTCCTTTTTTAAAATTCAGAGTTACATTTGTGTGCATCTAATGAGGAAGTCGGAACACAGAAAAAATACAAGTTCATATGTCTACTGAGTAACAGAGAAACTTATGGACCGCAGCCCTAAGTGGAAAAAGCTGATATCTACTGTGACATAAAGGCTGTTTTGCACTACCGTGAAAATTAAAGTCCTCACAGATGTCTACATGTGGCGAACACACTCGTTATCAAATCAACATAAGCCCCTGTTCTGCCCCGTGATTTTGGCATTGGTAACTTCAGAACACTATTGAATAAAGGGAAATAAGCCTTCCTCACAGTGTGTCGGTGTCAGATGGATTACTAAGGCATATATGAAACACATCACAACACACATATGGTCCCTGAACTCTCTTTGGACATTGCTGCACAGTGGCCCAATCTGCAGCTTTGGTCAAACAAACATCAAAGAAAGTGAAAGTTTAGACTACATGATAGTCTGTGTACCCCAGCAGAGGAAACCTCAGACTCTGTTAACCCGAGCCATTCACTTCTGTGCTGCTCTCATTTGCATTTACACGCACACCTTCCCCTCGTGGTGTGCGCCTGGCATTTGTGAGTCTGTGCAATACAGAGCATGTGGTGTATGTCTCCCTTAGGTTGTGTGCATGAAACGAAGTGCAGCTCCTAGACTAACAGGTACCCATGTCACTGTGGTGAGTCACGTTGCGAGGACCTTGGGGATGTTGGAATCTCTTCAAAGTGATTTTGTTTCTGGTGCTGTGAAATGAGCTGAGAAGATCTGGACTGGGCAGATGAAAGCAGCAGAGAGTGTGGTGGGACTGTTGCACAGCACGTCACTGAGTGGAGGGGATCTGTACAACAATAATAACGCACGTCTATGTCGTGGGGCTGTTTAGGAGGGTTTACAGTTGGGTAAAATCAGCGTAAACAGCTGGCTCACGAGCATCGACTGCTGAATGAGTGTTCTGTACGTGGGGTGCAAACCTGCATGCAGAACTGTAGACGGTAAGAAATTTGTTATCACAAAAATACATCATGTGTTCACTTGAGCAAAACCATCAAGTGTGGAACACATGATTGCATACCTTTGATCTGCAAAACTTTGAAAAAAAAGAATTATTGCATTTACATAATTTATTTTTTATGCTCCAGTTGATTCCAGCATTAGGAAACATGGCATATTATGTCAACATGTTATTACACTGAGAAAAAACAAGCAAGATTGAAGACAGACCTTTATATTTATACTCATTTTATCAGCCCCATCAGGAAATTTCTTTGCAGTGAGAAACACATTGGTATGGGAGCAGGAAACAACATTAGACATGCACAGTGATTCTGTGGCCCATTCATGATATATGCATAAATATATGGTAGTGTATACATATTTGCTTTAGCTTTTATCATGCAGTGTTTACTGAGTATGAAGGATAAGATACAGACATGCTGAATGCTATAGCGGCCACCTGGGTGACCGTGCAGCTGCACTGTGCGACACTGACCATGAGTGCAACTGCGTGACTGCGCAGCCTGCAGAGCCATAATGAGGGAATCCATCAACAAGGGGCAAAGAGTCTGAGGTCAGGGAGAGGCAGGTGCAACTGTATATATTACCATAAAAAGTGAAAAGCCTGCTCTGAAGAATCTGGAAGCTTTTCTTACGAAAGTGATCAATTAGAGAAACTTAAAATCATTCTGCAACTTAAAGTAGATGACTTGTTAACAAATGAACAAGCTACATGATGAATAGAAAACCTCAGGCACGAAAACCAAATTATGCACTCCAAATTTCCAGGCACATTTTCCACCTTTTTTTTTTCTTTCAAATACCCCAGGAACAAAGATGAATGAGGGAAATGATGAGGTCCCTCTTTTTTCCTAACATGGATTCCCCACATCTATGCCTCCCTCTCTCCAGAGTCAGTCAGTAAAGCTTCATATAATGTGTCCTAAACACACTGTGTGCATGTGTGTGTGTGTGTGTGTGTGTGTGTGTGTGTGTTTCCTAACAGCTGGGCAGGTCCCACTGAACCAGAGCACCATGGATGGCTGCTAATAACCCACCCTAATAATCCCTACATTACCTAATGTCTTTCTGTATTCAGTGCCATTAAATAGCCATTCATTATAATGCCAACAGTTACTGCTATTGTGACCATAGTCCCAGAGGAGGGGACTAACGCCAGACGATGCCTGGTTGACTCTGCAGTGGTGCAGCAGGCTAGCTCGTGCCCCTGGGTGGTGATCCTTTGTGATTACTCAGGGTCCCGGAGAGGTGAAGCTCAGAACAGAGCTCCCTCAGCAGGGCATCCGGTTAATGACTGTAGGGCGTGCGGCTGGAGCCCCAGACTGGAAAGATAGGAACTATACACACAAGCTGGATCTGTACTGGTAGACAACCACACACACACACACACACACACACACACACACACACACATATATATATATATATATATATATATATATATATATATATATATATATATGTATACAGAGTCTCAATGCTTTTTTGCTCAGTGGTCCATTTCCTCCTCATAGTGGATCACAGTGGAGAGCCTGCTGAGAGGACTCACAAGACAAGTAGCCTTAAACGCACATTTGATGGTTTACATTAAAGACACATTGTCTGAAGCCAAATATGACTAACAGCATTCATATGTTGAGGCATGCTTGTTATTCCACAAGTGTTTTACCCCAGATCAAGTCGGAGCTTTAAGATGGCATGAGGCTCAGCAGTCCACATCTTGATTACACTGCTCTGAATGTAGAGACTAATTGGACGCACAGAGGAGCTCCCCTGGAGGATGGCTGGATATACACTGGGGACTCTGGGAACTTTACTGGAAACCATTAAGGAAACAAGACATTTCCGACCACAAGGAACTAGAAAAATGACTGAAAATGAGGAGAAGGCAGAAAAAAGGAGACCGAATTGTTAAGAACATGATTACTGTGTGTGTTTTTCCAGTCGCGTGCCAAATTACACGTTGGCCTGGTACCAGCATGGCTCTGAATTGTCAACTCATGTCACCTTTTTACACTGTCTTCCTCCTGCTGTTAGACACATCCATATATAATAAATCATTCACTTTTTTTCATCAGGTTTTCAGTTTAAACTAAGACTTCAACTTGTTTGCCACTGTGGTAATGCCTGATTCAGGGGGTCATGAAGGGGTAGCTGCAGACTGAAGAATATACAGAATACAGTTTAAATATGAAGCCCAAAGTCTTCAAGTCACTTTCAACTTCTGTTGGAGAAACTGATGGAAACTCTTCTCTATGGTTAAGGGTTACTTGAAGCATGGGGTTGAGGATAGTTAGCAGCCGCACACTTGAACGGTGGTGGAATCTGTCAAGGCACCTGGAAGCAATTGTGTTTCCCTCCTAGGAATATTTATGCATTGGTGAATTATTCTAAGCATGTTCCCAGAGTTTATTTCTACAACAATGTCTGCCCGGATGGCAGAACAGCCACGCAGCCACTATGAACACTGAAAGAGAAGAAATTAAAATACCGCTGTATATGTGTGTGTGAAATGTGCATCTATTGACAGTGCAGTACCAAACTCAGTCCAACTTTATCCCTCATTAAAGTTAGCCACTTCCCCTCAGGCCTGTCTTTTTATAAGCACCACCCCATGTCCAAACACTGTTAAAAACTCTTAAAAGTGGTACATAATATTTTGATAGCTGTCATCTTACTGTATGCTGTTATAAAGGAGCCAAAGGGAAAGGAAGTTGCCTTTGTTTGTGGTATCCATTCCCATCATAACACACAAGCTCCAGTTTCCCATGGGTGTCTTTGCTGTGATGTCTTGTGGCACCAAAGCAAACAGATACAGTCTGCACGAGGCCGAACAGCCCGGAGGATTTAGTCTTGGTGGACGTGAGACACGATTTTGATAAATGCTGGTTGTAAATTTCAAAAGAAATTGATTCCAGTGTAAGATCTGTGGTCTCTGTGGAATTGTTTGTTTTCTTAACAGCGTTTATAATGTGGACCACTTTTAGCAATGATGCCAAGGTGGATGACGGTGTCAGCTTAGTGACGTAAATAAAGCCAGCACTTTGTTTTACCTAAAATTTCATTACAAATCATGGATGGATTGACATGATATTTACAGATATCCGTGTTGCCCAGATGATGATGCTTTAATGATCCCCAACCTCAAGGGCCTCCACCACGTTGACATTTGTGGCTGCGAGTGAAGTGTGTCAAAAACTATGAGGTGGTTTGTCATGAAATTTTGTCCAGACATTAACGTCTCCTTCGATATGAATTATAATAAATTTGGTTTTCCTTTTCCTTTTGCTGTGATCAGTAGGTCCGAACAGGGCGAATCAGCAAATGTTAGCATGCTAAAATGCTAAATTAAGAGAACATATATACGGTTTACCAAGCAGAAACTTCTGTTGAAAAAGGAAGCCGATAAGAAAGTGCCCAAAATTGCAGTTCCTTGAACGGAGAACTGAAGGCTTTCTCCGACAATGAGTCAAAAGCTCGTTAAAATATCTAACCACACATAAGAAATAAGAGTTTTTACAGCCTGGTACAAAAACAGTTTTGTCCTCAGTAGGTAGTTTCGCTCTTCATAACAACATGTAAACATGTGAGTTTTGATAACTCACATGTTTACATCATACAAGGCTTAAACTTTGTGTAATATTAGCTCATTTGCTGCTTTGACTGGCAGGTGGGAGCCATAACAAGTGGCTAAAAGCTGGCTGCTATCTTCACCTCAGCTAATCTTAGTGCCTTTTGGAGCATTTTCAATGGTATTAACGGAAAGATAATATGTCTTGCTGTTCAGTTAACTGCAAAGCCTGTTCAAGAACTGTCTGCCCCAGTTTTGGTGTATGAAATGCTAGTTCGTACATTACTCTGCACTATGTGTCTGTCGTTGCTAATCAAGTATTCTAGCATTCTAGCATTAGCTGATAACTCCTCTCCAACCTGCTTCTGGCTCCAACAAACCAGTGTAACAGACACCAAAGTAAAATATGAATTTACAAACCAATGGGTGAAGTCACAGTGGCTCAGTCCATTTCTTAGGCCTGTATACAGTGTATGTATTTTATCTCTTTAACATGTTGGTGCCTTTGTGAGCATGTTAGCATAAAAACAGCATTTAGGTCAGAGCTCTGTTGTGTTTTGGGTTTTTCCCTTTATTTTTGTGCACTGTATTATGGTCTTATATTGTTGAAA
>VUQI01000451.1:0-20414 GCA_015106735.1 Paratilapia polleni | reverse complement strand
GGGTTTGCAGCGTTAGACCACATATGATATTATGGTTGATGTTTGTCTTTTGGATTTTTATGTATTTGTGTCTTTTGATGGTTTTTGTTTGCCATGTAATTACATATAGCCATGTAATTTTTGTTGTTGTTTGGAATAACAGCATCTAACTTTGTAGGCCAGTGTTTGTAGTCCAGCAAAACAGCTAAAAATGTTTGGTGTTAAGTTCTGATTACGTGGAAATAAAAACAAAAAACTTGAATCGATTTAAAAACACTCTCAGTTGACTTACTCGCTAGCTCCCTCTGCAGGGTTTTTTCTGAAGCAGAGATAGAGAGGAGAGTGTGTGTGTGTCAGGGACTGAGGTGGTGCACCATATGTTGGGGGTGTGGAGGGTGCTCGAGGAATGGGGTGGTGGGTGAAAGGTGACACTCTCACAAGTGGTGTTTACGAGAGTAGAAAACACCGGAGGACAACTGTCGGCCGCCTTGAATATGAGACAGAAGACGAGAACAGAGAAGGAGGGCATCTGAGATAGAGATGTCTGTGAGAGAAAAGTGAGAGGAAGACGAAGGTTGAGAGCCAAGTTGTAAGACGTGACAGGGACATGAGGATCTCTCTCAGATTGACACCTGCTCTTAACCCTCAGGTCAGAAAGATGGAGACATAGTGAGAGGGAGAATTGGTATTAGTATGACTCAACCGTTAAGGGATCTTCATAGAAATGTGACAACCACCTACCAAGTCGCAACACATGGGTGCGCATTTGGATTTCACTATAAAGGTTTATCTCTTGTCTGCCTTTTATTGGTTGAATGTGTGCTCGGCAGCCATGCCTGCAAAGAAAATGTGGATGTTGGGGTCAGAGGTGGCCTGTGTCGGAGGACAGTGGCAGATTTATGGGCTCCACCAACCTGAAGGCTGGAGGTCACATGCTGACTTAATTACACGCTTTAACCATCATGCTTACACCAGTGGCACACACACAGTATCCGCCTAGATGCTGATGCTAGATCATGTGTGTTAAGATCCAAGAAATAGATAAAACACGGAGTGAGGTCTGTGTGTTAGTAAATGTGTGTGCGTGTGTGTGTTCACCCCCATCTTATCTCATCTGGCCTCCATGTAAAAGTCTAATTAAGATGGAGGGCACCGTGCATTGATCGATAACAAGCTCTGGACCAAAGATGAAAGATCAAAATCGGATCATGTTGCTCGGTATCATTAATATCTATCAAGAGCAACAGTAAGCTTAAAAGAGCCAGACACGGATGGATGAGTGGATGAGAAAGGAGGGAAACAAAAACAGTTTCTCAAGATCTAGTGTTGCCCCTCTCTGGTGTATTCATTCATCATCTCCCTCCCTTTTACTGTCACTGCCCAAAGAGTACTCTTGTCTCCTCTGGGGTGGTTAAGTTGCGAAATTCAAACCTAGATAGTTTTCATCAGCTCATCCTTTGCAAAACTTTATTCTGTAAAGCCATGGTGCATGTTTCTGCTATTTTATCTTGCCTGACTGACACTGAACATTTGTATGCTTGGATTGATTAAAGGCTTATACTGTATTTGTACACCGCTGAAAACAGCAGAAACAGTTCATTTTCCTGGGTTTAAGGAGTAAATGGCTAGTTTCCCATCTCACTGAATCCAACATGATGTTCATTTTGTAAATTATGGTCTCATTTACAGTCAAATAGATGATAAAGCAGGGTATGCTTTATTGTGCGACCTTGTGATTGGAAGTCTACACGTGCAAGTGTGCAGTGTCTCTCAGTTTCTCACCCCTTGATGATCTAGATTGAAAAAACTCAGATGTAAATGCCCAGCTCAAGGCTTTGAGGCAAGACATCGCTAACCAGTGGGGGTTATGTTGATCTTTTATTTACAATCTGTGTTGTACACTGAATATGCTGGGGAAATAGCTAGCTGCCACTGCACAAAAATCTGTATGTGGAAAAGACAAGTTAAGGTTTTACAGGTCTTAATAGGAATCAGAACAGATCTATTTCCCATTGCACTCCCTGCCAAAATCTATGTCTTGTTCTCTCATTTATTAAAACAAGCAGAGTGAATTTGAAACAGTTGGTCCCCTGTTGCACCCTTAATTTTCTTCAACAATGGATCTGTTAAGAAATTCCTTTAACAGAAGGTTGATTCAGAGGGGAGAAATGTGCTTTAAGTGCTATTTGATCATATTTGGTTTTGTGTAAGGCCATATTGGCTTAGCTACAGTCAGGTGTATTCAGACAAAGCCTCCATTGTTGGAAAAACCCAGATAGCTAGTTTTACCATAAACCTCCTCTGACCGATTTATGAGGCAGGCACCGTTCTGTGAAAATGAAACATTTTGAAAGCGCTACTACTTGGAGCGGATGACAAGGGCTCTAAATCACTTTCAAAGTAACCACAAAATGTATTTCTTGTTCTGACATATCAATTTACCCACAACGCCTGTTGATCTGGGACTCCGGCTTAATCCAAGAACCTGTCTGTTGGTCAAAGGGGCGTTACGACCACAAGCGGTTTCTTCCACTTGACCTGGCAGGCAAATGCTGAAACATGGAGCATGCCCCGAAGCTGTTCTAGGGCAGCACATCAGGATGGTTTCAGACCTTAACCAGTTTTTATACTGGGCCGGTTTTGGTTCACTGAGAAGGTTTATTGAACTGTGTTCTTTCTGATATCCAAATGAGGGCTTTTATGATTAAAAAGGCAAATTAAAATATACAGCTTCTCTCATGTTGGCGAGCTCGCAAATGTGGGAGTTTAGGCCAGCGGCAGCTGGGGAGAGGTGGCTTGGCAAGAACGCGGCACAGCAGGAGAGCGAAAGGCTCGTCAGTATTCATCTTTGGCGTAAAGAAAAAAATCCCATTAAGTCAAAAAGTAGCTATTCATATGGAGTGAATAAAGATAACATGATGGATTTGGTAAGGCGTTAGATGAGTGTGTGTAGAGAGAAATGAGCTAAATGAATGCTCACCGGTTGCCCTCTCTCTCTCTGCAGCTGTTGTCTCCTATCTTTTATATACATGCTCCATCTAAACTCTTATGCAAGGTCACTTTGTTATGAATGCTCATACAGAGATGTGATTGGTCAATAACAGTGAATGGCACATACCTCTCCCAGCTGTGTTTAACTTTCATCACTGCACATGAAGACTATCAGGTATATCAGCTGTGTCAGCCATCTATCATAGTTGCAGCTGCTGGGCACACACAAACTAACACAGTTTAACACACACACTGACACACTGTAAAGATCTTCACTCACAAATCTATACAGTGGTGGACTCTCTAATAGAGCCGTCTGCTCCATATACCTTAACAGATATTTATTGAAGGTGATATTATACATGGCAGGTATTTGAATGACTGTAAGTAAACTCACAACAGGGTGAAACATCAGACTGATCCCAGTCTATCACCAACTGTGTTAAAGGCTCGACAGCCATCCCAGCTATGTTCAGACCTCAGGAACTCAAGCAGCTGATTGCACCTAATATGGAGGCCACCAACCGGATAAAGTAGCGCATGACACCCACCCCATAAAGTTCACACTGGGGCAAGTCTGCACCTGCCACAGGAGCGGCTTCGCAACACATCATACAACACAACGCACAAGCACAGACACACCACGCTGAGATCTCACGGTAGTGAAATGGTTTATTTTACATCACCACAGAGAGCGAGGGGCATTCAGAAAGCCTACCATGATGGCATCATATCTTGAGGCAGTCTGAAGTGATATCCACCTTGCACACACCTGTATGCACAAGACTGAAATAAAAAGATGATCATCTTTAAAGAAGCAGCTGACACCCCTTGTTGAGAAATCCTCAAGAGTTTATGAGTGATCACAGCGGCATTGGTACTGATGTAAGTGACAGACTAAGTTCATGTCCCAACGGGCTGTAGCAGCCGCTCCGATGAAATCATACTTTGACATAATAAAGCTGAATTTCAGCTTGTTCTAGTTACTATCAAAAAGAAAATCACTTCTCTTAGGGGTAGCTAGTCAAACTGAAGGTATTGGAACATTAGGGTATTAAAAATAAAAAGAAGAAGTAGAGGAAATGTTTTACCCAACCTCTATAAGGTACTGAAAAAGTATTACCTTTACCAAAATATTACTGATATTTAGGTATTTAGCCACAGGTAACAAGTTTTGTGTCAGTTTGTGTGAACAGACAGTGAAAGGAATAAATATTACAGTCTGTTATATATACAGTGATATTCCATCCTCCTAAAGCCAGTCTTGGCAACCGGGGATCGGACCTTCAGGGTCTCCGCTCCTGACTGCCCATGTTGCTCCTTTGGGCTGCGCCCGGCGGGGCCCCATGGGCTAAGCCCTGGCAACCAGGCACTCTCCCTCAAGAGGAGGTTGATAGATGGATTGGTGCGGCATCAGCAGCGGACAGTGTACAAATCTGTTGTGGTGAAGAGAGAGCTGAGTGTGAAAGTGAAGCTGTCAATTTACCAATCGATCAGCGTCCCCATCCTGACGTATGGCCACGAGCTGTGGGTAGTGACCAAAAGAATTAGGTTGCGGATACAAGCAGCGGAAATGAGCTTCCTCTGAAGGGTGGGTTGGCTCTCCTAAGAGTTAAGGTGAGGAGCTCAGGTGGCAGGGGCTCAGAGTAGAGCCGCTACACGTCCACTTCGAAAGGAGCCAGTTGAGGTGGTTCGGGCATCTGACCTGGTTGCCTCCTGGGTGCCTCCTGGGTGAGGTGTTCCGAGCATGTCCTACAAGTATGAGGCCCCGGGGCAGACTCAGGACACTCTGGAGAGGTTATATGTCTCAGCTGGCTTGTCCCACTGGATGAGCTGGAGGAGGTGGCTGGGGAGAGGGAGGTCTGGGCTTCTCTGCATAGAGTGCTGCCTCTGCGACCCAGACCCGAATAAGTGGCAGAAAATGGAGTGGAATGGAATGTATATACAGAAAAGTCCTGTATTTTCTCTCTTGTGGATTCAGAAATGTAATTTTGTAGATTATGATTCAGCAGGAGACCGCAGAATATATTATTATGAATTTTAGGCCCCCAAAGTAGGTTTGACAGCAGCACAGCTGCACAGGGCATGGAAAAGTAGTGAGTCACATACCAATAATACAGGTTTTCAGAGATCCTTAGTGTGCTGCTCATCCTGTGTGTGCACATAAGATGTGTGTGAATGTACAGAATTAGTACAGTGTGTCCAGTTTTCAGTGAGCCAAGACACCTGGACATCCTGAGTATTTACACATTTCCCCTGAACATGGGGTTTTAGGAGCCATGTGAATCGTTTCCAACATGGACATTTTCTTGTCAGACAGCCTATAAGTGTACGCTGCAGAGAATTTTCTTTATTCCAAATCCTCTATCTGATGATTTTTTTTTTATTTATTTATTTTTAGTTTCGCCCTCATTTGGGAGCTGCTCCACATAATCAATCACGCTGGTCCTGACTGGCTATGGGTATTAATTCCACAATAACACTGATTCTCCACCATCAGTTCTTCATCCACATGTATCAGATAACATTAGGGGTTATTAACTTAAGCCAGAGTGGGTTGGCAGAGAGGGCTATTCACTGGGAGGGAATTACTATCAGACCAAAGACAGCATATTGGCAAACAGAGCAGGCCACATGTCAGGGCTGGTGAAGTGATAGAGTCTGGAAATATATAGAACACATGTGTCTGATGAGTTTACACCATGTGTCAAAAAGATGAGTGAGGGATGAAGGAAATGTATTTGTAAGAGTATGTTCATGAATAAAGTTAGTCAAATATTCAAATGTTTAATCGGTGCATTCACCCTGTTATTAACTTAATAAAGTCCTCAAATAAAGCAGGGTTTAGCTTTTTAAAAAAGGAATGAATGCTTCTAGCAGATCACTTGGGTAGTAAAGTCAGACAACACATTTCTGCTCTCCTATCTGTGGTCTTTTATGTATACAGTCATGTGAAAAGGAAAATTTTGCACAGGGCTCTATGCAGTTCTGTGAAAAACTAAATACAGCCTTACTACTTCCATAGGAATTAAAAGGGTAGGTAGCAGCCAGATGCTGCTAACCGAATACACTTGATTAATAGATCATCATCAAGTGTGACCACCTCTATAAAAGCAGAAGTTTTGGAGGTTTGATGGCCTGGAGCATTCAGGTGTGCGTTAGCACAATGCCTCAATCTTCCCAGGAAATTCACCCCAAGGTCAGACCATGCAATTGAGAGAAATTGTAAAAGACCCAAGAGCTACACCTCAGACTGTACAGGCCTCAGTTAGCATGTTAAATGTTAAAGTTCATGACAGTGCAATTAAAAAAAGACTGAACAATTATGGCCCGTTTGGAAGGGTTGCCAGGAGAAAGCCTCTCCTCTCTAAAAAGAAAATAGCAGCACAGCTTAGATTTGCAAAGTTGCATCTGAACAAACCACAAGACTTCTGGAAAAGTGTCCTTTGGACAGATGAGACCAAAGTGGAGATGTTTGGCGAGAATGCACAGTGCTGTGTTTAAAGAAAACCAAACACAGCATATCAACACAAACACCTCATACCAGCTGTCAAGCATGGTGGTGGAAGGGTTATGATTTGGGGCTGTTTTCCAGCCACGGGATCTGGGCACCTTGCAGTCACTGAGTCGACCATGAGCTACTCTGTATACCAAAGTATTCTAGAGTCAAATGTGACGTCATCTGTCCAACAGCTAAAGCTTGGCCATCATTGGGTCATGCAACAGGACAATGATCCCAAGCACACTAGAAATCAGCAACAGAATGGCAGAAAAAGAAAGAGTCAAGGTGTTGCCCACAAACCTCAATGAACTGAAGCAACTTTATAAAGAAGAGTGGGCCAAAATTCCTTCACAACGATGTGAGAAACTGATAAAATCAAGTTATTGCTGCTAATGGTGGTTCTACAACCCAGTGAATCATGGGGTGTACTTAGTTTTTTTCAGGACTGCAGAGTCCTGTGAAAACACATGACTGTACCTGTAAAAAGAATTACTGCATATGATTTCAAAATATATATTCCTGTAGAGATCCCTTATGCACCCCTCTGTCTCTAGATCCACTGGCCCTTTCTCTGTCTAGTGGTGTTTGGCATGCCAAGTAATGACTGTGTATTCAACCTCTAGACCAAACTGGCAGCTTTGAGAATACATGCTCTCACCTTGGTTTCCAAAGTAGCTGTAATTGACCTGTCTGTTTTAGGTGTGAGGAAAGAGGAGACACAAACCAGACAGAGAAGCTAGCTTAAGGGTAAGGTCTAAGGGCACTAGGTGTGAGACACCTGTAAAGAAAAAGGAAGGGAATTAGATTAGAAACTTCAACTGGTAGGAACTGCACAAAGATGCAGGGCTGGAATTCTCTTTGAAGAAAGCTGTGGGAAAGACAGAAGGTGGAACTCTTTCCGAATAAGATAAGGGTTAAAGCAGGAGTTAAGCTGCCTTTTGAACATTCACACCATGTTTCCTCAACTGATGCCCACACACACACAAATACTGCAGTTTTCGTGGTGATTATTGCGATTTTCTCTTTATGCCTCTACACTTTAAGACCCACCCCCGCGCTCTCCATGCCCGGCTCTCCATTTTTGCACTAACATGTTCCAGAACATCATGAAACTAAAACCACATTTTATGAATGAATAAAGGCTACAAAGATAAAAGGGCATTTTTATCCTCTTACAGACCACCATTCATCATAGACTGGCCCTGAACGAAACCAACACTTCAAAAATAACCTTGTCAAATTACCACTGCGCACATTGATGCTGTTGACGTTTATCACATTAAAGAGTGATAAAGAGTTATCTTACGTCAGCTTAAAAAACTTTATCCAAATGCACTGAAAGGAGTCCTGATACCTAGTATATTTAAGGCACTATCTGGCCTATGCATTTTCTTAATCCTTGCTCTGTGCCAGTTAAGCCTGTGGGGAATGTTGAAGATATGTTAAATTTTCTTAATATAACAAATGACTATATTCGTAATATCAGATATGCTATTGCTATCTGTATGCATTTTAAACTGAAAGCATTTTAACAGTAAAAATCTGCATCTCCTACTGCTGAGACCTTTTGTTTTAGGCTCAGTGTCTTCACTGAAATACTAATAATGTTGTCAGTCATCCCAAAGGTGTTACGAAACATGCAGGTGGTCTTTTTCAGATGTGTTCCAGTGTTTTTTTGGAGTGATGTGGTTTCCATGTAGCATCCTTCCATTAATACTTATTCACCTTGTTTCATATAGTTGGCAAAGATTTTGTCCGTTTGTAGAGATTTCTGCAGGTGTTTTGCTGTTGCCCTCAGGTTTGCATGTTATACTCTTAGTAAGCTTTGCAGGGTGCCAAGTCCTAGCGAGAGTAGAAGAGTCCTGAATTTCCCTGCCTTTGTAGACAGCTTGTTTTATTGTGGATTGATCTCAGGTCTTTAGAAATAGTTTTGTAGCCCTTTCCAGCTGTGATCAGGACATTTTTCACACCAATCAATCTTCCTTGAGAAAACCAAATTTGATCTGCTGTATGCATTTATTTATAGGGAAGGGTACCTCTACAACCACACATGGTGTCATTAGCTTAAAGGTTTGCTTAATTTTTCCAGCCTGCACTGTGAGTGACTTTTAAATGTGTTCCATAAAGCCATGAAAATACATCCAACTTGTGTTACTAGTTTAGTCTCATTGGGCCTCATTTATGAACAGTGCATAGGTAACCTTTTAATTTAAATATATTCCAGTATTCCTTACCTTATCTTATCTTAAATTATCTGATCTTTCATTAAAAATGACTTTGACATTGCTGGATGTCACCCAGGGATGCTGGAGAATCAGCTTTTTTTTTTTTTTTTTACTGCAGTGAGTTTCTCATCTCAGGCTGACAGGTCACATGCTCCTTGTACTTCACCTGTACAAGGTATTTTTTCTTGTAGTCCGTTTGTCTTTTTTTATTTCACCTGTGATGTCCAGACTTTTTTTTTACTTGAGCCACAACCTCCATCATTTCAGCCGGAGCATCGTTTTTTTTTTCACTCCTGTGGAAAACACTTTAAGACTTCGGAAATCTGCGCCTTTTCTGGCTTTCTCTTTGTACACAATTGCTTCAGTTTCTTCAGTCTGACTTTCTCCTGCTTTCTTGCCTTAGAGGTGCAGGCTTCCTTCTTGCAACATCGTCACCACTTTGTCTGCTTCACCTGAAAACATGTTTCCTTATATAGAGAAATGGGGGTGTGGCAGAATGCAGATTGCGCAAGCCTGCTGATTCAGAATGATTCTGATTTACTAACATAAGCACTGGTGGTGAAAACAAAACAGGACGGTGTGCACATTTCATAAATTTGACGGTAATTTTGTGTATGCACTCGTTTTTTGCACAGGGTTAGAAAATTTCCCCATGTATATTAGTAAATGAGGACCAGAGTCTATATTTGTGACATAAATGACATTCAGACCACATTTTATGAGTAATCTATGCAGAAATCCAAAGGGTTCGCAAACTTTATCTTGTACTTTTATAATATATAATGACTTCATGACCAGATAGATTTTGTCATAGGGAGTGTTATAAACACAAAGTAGTCGACGTCTTTTTTTAAAAAATTTTTTATTTTACAAGCCAGTTACAATGTGATTTGTAGAAGAAAAGTTTTCATAGTGATGAACCTTCAAATCTGCAGTTTCCCTCAATTTTATAATGTGTTCTATAAAAACTTAACAATAATGTTTCTTCAGTTTGTTTGCTTTACATAACTGTCTTGTGCTAGTGCTTTACTACATTATGACATCACCACACTTACTGTTATACATAAACATGTCCACTGCCCTCTTATCCAGCAAATGTTACATAAATTGAGGCCATCATCTACTGAGGCAATGAGTCATGAGACAAGATGTTTTATCATACTTCTTGGTAAACATTTTGTTGAGGGAAATCTTGTTTTCCATCCTTCCACTGCCTTTCTGGCCTTAGTTTGTGCCTGTACGTAAATACATCTGGTAGCACCTAAAGGCAAAACTTTTCTCTTCTGTCTGCTGAGCTTTGGGTGCTTTGGTCTTCTTTGTTGTGATCTGATGTATTTGCTATGCTTGGCTGGGACTGGCTGTGTTTTGCAGGGAAACTCTCAGTGTTTTGACTGCATCTGTCTCTCTGTGGGGCAAACCCGTCCCTCCCTTCACGTCTCATTAGGTGTGTCACACGATAAATACCCAGGCGGCCTTTCAGCACCAGCCCACTGCTCAACACAAACCACCTGCCAGACATCACAACAACAGAACCAATGCAGAACTCCTGCGCGTCTTCCTCTCCAACCTGTGCACACTTTCAAACAAATATAAACATATAATCAAAGTTTTCTACATGTATACACTGTGTCACCCCAAAAAACACAAATGAGCTGTCAAGGTTTATAGGAACCCACATCAGTGCAGGCCTGATGAGTTTTTTATAGATGGACCTCGTTAGGGCAAAATGAATAATGCAGCAGACGGCTAAACAACCCTGCAGCTTTAAGAGCATGCATGCATACTCGCTCACACGTGGGTTTACACCAGCATCACTCAGGTTTGACGGAGCATGTAAAGAAAACTATATGTTGATCACACTCATGGGCATGAAATAGGCGTCCACTCCCTCACACAAACACACTCAGAGAAAGATGCTCTGCTGCCACGCAACACTTGCAGAAACTAAAACACAAAAGTCGAATCTCCTCCGCTTCTTATTTCCCAATCAAAGATGACCTTTGCACGAATACCAGAGTGATGTTTACTAGCATCTCTCTCTAACCGCATATCAACAGTCGCAGAGGTACAGTTCAGCCCACACAACAAGCAGAGAGCATATGTACAGATTTATATTGCTAATTTAGTCCAAAGGAGGTTTGTATTACTGATGTGTTTGAGGTTGCTCATCTGATGAGACACTATTAATGACAGGTATTACCTTATACTGGGTCCCTGTTATTGTTGTTATTTATTGTCTTATCTGCAGCAGTTACAAAGAGTATTATTATTTAGAAAATTATTATTAAGATAATTAAGATTAAGATTATGTCTTAAAATCATTTGTCAAAGGTAAGACTGCTGAGCTGTGAAATATGAGGGACATCTTCATACAGTGTTGTACATTTTGTTTAATATGATTGAGTCTGGTGCAAAAGATGAAGAATATTTTCATGCCAGGCCACAAAGTCCAGCCTGTAATCCTGGTACATCAGCTGAGAAAAGTTGCGCTCAGTGCCATCCCACATCACTTGATAGCTTAGCTAACACTTTTTTATATAACCAGTTGACAAATCTTATATGTAGCTCACTGTTCACACCTTCTGACCTTTGTCCTTCATCTGCAAGCTGCTTTGCAACCCTCCTTCGGTACGGCTTCTCCTTTTCATGCTCTTTCTGACTTTATCAGTGGCATATCTATTGTCACTGATGCCTGCTCACTTCTGTACCCCATAAGCAGGGGTTAAAGTGGGATTTGGTAGATAGGGGACCCTATCTGGTGAAGCAATGCGGAAGCACATCATATACAGATCCACTGTCTAATGGGAAAAAAGAGCATCTAAAATTAATGACAATAATGCATGTAAGCTTTTAAATTTTCGGTTTATCAAATGTCACTTGCTGATCAGTCTTACCTTTGAAAACAATTACTAATCTTCCTCTCCTGTCCTCTCTTTCTTACATCTTTCTCCATCTCTAAGAGTCAGGTTATCGCACATTGCATTTTTTCCCCCCGTTGCTAAATACAGCAACTATACACGTAGCTAGTGAGAACAATTGTGTGCCAAACTGCACAGAAACAGTTTTTGTGTTTGGTGATATTTTTTTGAGCTGTATGAAATGCAGCCAAAACTTTACTAACATCTGCATGCAGGAACGCATGACAGGGATGAGATGGAAAAAAGGGATCTGTGTCCGGTGCAGGCGGAATCATGGAGTGACGTTACTTTATGATTTGTTAAGTGAGGATTTCCAAGGCATCAGCTGGAAACAACGTGAGGCTGCAGCACATGAAAAATGAACTTGTGAGACATTATTATGTATTAAATTACCTGCTAGATTTAATTAACTGAAACTATTGGAAGCCCACTTTTACCCCTGCCTATAGTGGGGTCTTTCTTGCTGGTTCCTGAACAGAGCCATAAAAAATGAATTACTGCAGATAGAAATCATAATTTTTCTATGACTAAAGTAAGAAGGATGTCATGTGATCATTTACACGTACATATGATAAGTAGCGTGGTTATAAGATCTGTCATGAGGAGATTTAATAGGTTTATGTTGGAATTTTCTAACTGTTTTTCCTGTTTGATTTGGATATCTGATTGTACCCACTATGAGACTGGATAGTCATAAACCCAGACTGAGCCACTGAACCCCGTCTGACCCGGGACAAGAGAGACGCAGGGCAGCTGGTGAATGAATCATCGTTACGTGATTCACATCCGTTGTCTTTTTCTCTTTCTGTAGCTGTTTACATCCACAGCATGTGTCCCCCATCTTACTGGAACAAAAGTTGGACAAACACGAGGCGAATGTGGACGGATCAGGAGACAGCAGAGAGAAGTAGTTTTGTTTCAGGCAAAGAAGCTTAACAGCTGTCCCCACTCGTGCGAAAAAGGGGAATCCTCACGACCGTGTCTTATATCAGCAGACGTTTTCAGTGATAGCACTTGACATCTCATCATGAGAAAATAAATTCCTTCTTTAACAAAAGGGGGAAACAGTTTGTTTCTTATTTTAAACAAATGCTGCAAGCACAATCTTAAGTCAAGTGTTGCAATATTTCTGTCAGCGTTTCTGCAAATATAAAATAAAATGCAGTTTTTAGACTGTGATTGTAACTCACCAGCATGTGTAGAAAACTTAGATCTCAGTTTGCTCATTGTACTAAAGTATCTAAAAGACTTGAAAATTGTGAAAAAAAAGTTCATTTTTTTCATAATTTAATCCAAAAAGGTAAAGCTTCATATATTACATTCATTACTCGTAAAGTGAAATATTTCAAGCCTTATTTGTTATATTTTTGATAGTTTTGACTTATAGCTCATGAAAATCAGTATCTCAAAATGATCTGAATATTTAATTTTGAGTTTGAGTAAATTACTATTCAAGCAGTATAAATACAGTGTATCTCTTGGTCTAGTTCAGTACATGCAACCACAGTCATGGGGAAGACTGCTGACTTGACAGCTGTCCAGATGATGATCCTCCAAAAGGAGGGTAAGCCACAGAAGGTCATTGCTGAAAAGGCTGGCTGTTTGCATAGTGCTGTATCAAAGCATATTAATGGAAAGTTGACTGGAAGGGAAAACTGTGGTATCAAAAGGTGCACAAGCAACACAGATGACCGCAGCCTTGTCAAGAACCTGGAAGAGCTTCACAAGGACTGGACTGAGGCTGGTGTCAGTGCATCAAGAGCCACTACACATAGATGACAGCTACAACTGTCACATTCCTAATATCAAGCCACTTTTGAAGCAGAGACAACTTGAAAAGCAGCTTACCTGGGCTAAAGAGAAAAAGAACTGGGCTGTTGCTCAGTGGTCCAAAGTCCTCTTTTCAGATGAAAGTAAATTTTGCATTTCATTTGGAAATCAAAGTCCTAGAGTCTGGAGGAAGAGTGGAGAGCAACAGGATCGAAAGTGTTTGAAGTGCTGTGAAGTTTCCACAGTGTGTGATGATCTGTGGTGCCATGTCATCTGGTTGTGTTGGTGGTGGTTGGTTCACTGTGTTTTATCAAGTTCAGAGTCAACGCAGCCATCTACCAGGAGATTTTAGAGCACTTCATGTTTCCATCTGCTGATAAGCTTTATGGAGATGCCAGTTTCCTTTTCCAGCAGGACTCAGCACCTACCCACAGTACCAAAACTACTACCAAATGGTTTGCTGACCATGTTATTACTGTGCTTGATTGGCCATCCAACTCTCCTGTCCTGAACCCCACATATAATCTGTGGAGTATTGTCAAGAGGAAGATGAGAGAGACCCGACCCGACCCAAAAATACAGACGCCCTGAAGGCTGCTTTCAAAGCAACTTGGGCTTCAGTAACACCTCAGCAGTGCTCCACCAATCATGTGCTTTGTTCCCTCAAACCTCACTGTTTATGAGAAATGTCACAGTAGCTAAATCAAGCCGAACTACGGCTATGAGAAACAGACAGAGTCAATGGAGGATGGAATGATGTATGTGTGTGTGTTTTGTTGATTTGAGACCAGAATGGGTTTCAATGGTTCTTACAACCTGTAAAAACGCTGATGGAAAAATGGCTTACAGCTCCGCTCAGGTCGATTTCACTTATCAACAGGAAGGTTGGATTTGCCTGAGAATAGGGATTTGAGTCTGTTTGTGTCGGTGAATGTCTTTCTTTGTGTGTGTGTGTGTGTGTGTGCAAGAAAGAGCTTATACACAGGACTTGGTCAATCTTTAGTGGCTTCCTAAAACATACCATGTGAAGACTTGAGGAGGATGCTGTAACAGAGAACCATGTGTTTGTTTTTCTTTGGTTTTTGACATTCTCACAAACATAGAAACTCCAAGGGGGGTAATGTCCTGCTTGTGGGCTCCCAGTCAAACCTTAAATGCTTGAGGTTCAGGCGAGCACATACACACACTTATCTACAGTTCATCTGGAATTCGTTGTATGTTTTTGTGCTGTCATGCTGTTCCCAGGGAACTCTTAACATGTGCTCATCAAATCTGTACACATGATAAATCTGTACACTCGATGTAGTCTTCTTTCCTAACTGTCAAGTACTGGGGGGGGTTTTTTCAACACCTTTATCAGTTCAGCACTTGTTTTTTCTACCTTAATCCCGTGTGTCCGTTTATTTAGCATCCTCCCATCTGTTTTATAATGTGCAAATCAACCAGTCACTCAGGGAAATGTAGTGTTGCTTTGCCTTGGAGTTGTAAAGTCATCATTTAGTTAGTAATACTGGATCTGTAAAGAGTATAATGGACACCTGCTTTGTATGTTATCATTCCAAGTTGGCCATTGTAAGTTGTCATCACTCCCATAGATATTTCAAGTAGGCCTCCTACACCCACTAGTAGGCTCAATAGGCTGTTATGACTTCATGGAGTTGGTGCAGCATTGCATAAATGACATAATGAGCATGTCTCCACTTTGAAATAACAACAAATGTCCACACATGGAGGTTTGGAGGAGTTATGGAGAAATAAATCACCCAGGAGTACTTGTCTGTTATTTTTTTTTCTTTTGTTTTCGATTTTTTGTTTTTAATCTGCTTTTTGGTTAGGTTTGGGTACCAAAGACAAGGTTTTAGGATACATTTGTCTGACAGAACCCTCTGTTTCGTGCCTAGGGTGGGCGGCCTGTGGCATGTTTCGGTTGGATGATACTTGCTGAGATTTTACATGCAGTTATTCAAATAAGCTCAAAATTGTCTTCATAATCTGGTTCCTTTCTGTTTGTCAATGATCACGATGCATAATATGGACTATCTGGACTGCTATTAGATGGAGGACCATCCTTGTGGACTCGTGGAACATTTTATATCGTTTCACCTCAGCTGACCCTAGAATGCCACAGTGAAACAGAAAGTCAGAGCTGAAACCCAAGTCATGTCATGGTCATTTGTCTGAATCTCAGCCGATATGTGTTCACCGCTCTCTTCTGGAACAGGAATCTGAACTGCTTTCACACATGCCTACACTCTGCTCTCCAGCCCTGCTGCTTTTCCCATTAATTCCTCCAGTCAATCTAGTCCTACATCAGCTTGTCATCACCCGCCACCATTCCCCATTCAACTATGCCTCTCAGGACTAATCACACTCCCACATTTCAGTCACTCTGACGCCTGCTCCTCCAGTGTTTGGCGACTAACCTGTCGACATGCAGACGGCCGCCTTTCAAGTCTCAAACCAAGGTAGAGCAGGCATGGCCCATGGTGACCCATATCTTATGAAGTATATCCTTGCTTAAGGAGGCACTTTATACATCCAAAGACCATGTATGTACAAGAATTGTGAAAGCATTCATCCATCTATCCCTGCTGACTTCATTCATCTTTTATGTACCACTGCCATCCTTTCCTGGACACTCTCCCATTCTTATTATATGAGTAAGGCTCTCCTTCTCTGTCCCTCCCATTTAATTTTTGTACCTCGTGGCCTTTCCTCCCCATCCCATCAGTCCCATACACATTCCTCTCTCTCTGCTTCCAGCTTTTCCAGCTTGTCACCTAGCATCCCCCCCCCCCCAGTCCTGGGGAAATGCTCTCTCTCTCTGCAGAGGTCTTGGGCTTACGAGAACATCTCCACACTGCTGTTTATGACTGCGGAGGCTGAGGGAGGGGAGGTCGAGCCCACTATGGAATATGGAGACTATTATACTATGGCTGGCATCTGTGCCTGAGGTTTGAAGGTGTAGAGGTGTTAAAAGTGTAAAATTGTTCAAACATAAATTTTAAATGAGAGTCAGTACAGTAGGTGCATAGCTGCAGCCCACTCAATTTCCTTTGTTATTCTTTAAATTGTTATTTTTTTCTTTGCCAACAAAATCCTGTGGGAGCGTAAAATGGCAAATGGAATTACTTTGAGAACAAGAAACAGCATAAAGCATAAAAAATGGTTTAGTCGAGCACTTAAGAAAAGGGCCAATCTTCATTCTTCAGCTGAAGGTTTTTTTTTTTTTTTAACTATTTCTTAAATCCTTGAGCTCCAGTGTCTTTAATAGCTTATTGCCATTGCATTAGGGAGGATGAAAGTGGAAGAGGTAGACATGAGTAGGAGGTGGGAGTGCATGATTGAGCTCTCCTTGAAAGGTCTGGCAGAGTCAGGAAGTGATTAGGCCACTACAATAATGTCAGTAATGACAATAGAAAACATGCTCAGAGCCATTTAGCATCAGGAACCAGTGTGGTTTTGATTTCATTGTGAGCGCAGGGGAGGATGGACACATGGAACAAAAGGCAGAAGAAGTGAGGTGTTACCTACAGAAGGTTTCAAACCATGGGAAAGCAAGCTGAAGGTTTACTGTTACTTTAGCTGCCTAGCTTTCTTGCCATGCATGGATCTTTTAAAATAAGTATAGCATGAGCCTCCACATTAAAACGGAACTCTCATGTGCATGGGAGCTGGTCCTGTGTGGTATTCACCTACTCTATGGGTGTAACACTACTAGCTATACTACTGTGGTAAACTGAGCTGTCTTTCTATGCTCTAGAGCACCATGCAGCCAGCTCTGACATATGGAGAAAACTTGGAAAACCTTTTGTGGCTAAGTTAAAGTTTCTAAGCCAAATGGCGAAGCTTGAATGATCTTTCTGAGCCTGATCACAAACCTGTTTTTCTTTGGGGTGCAGTCAAGTGCACTATGTTATAAAACAGTACCTCTGTAACATTACCAGGCAGACACTGACGCAAATCAATGGAAGTGTAGAAAATGACTCATGGTCTTGTAGCAGCATGAGGTCTCACATCATCTCCTGGTCCTTCTATAGCTCTCCTCCTAGTTTTCCCAGCTTTGATTTCTCCATCAGCAAAGAAAAAAAAATGCTTTTACTAGAAAGGTCATTGTACAAGCTGCATCTCAACAGGATCAGAGGAAAGTTGCTGCATGAAGCCCAAACAGTGATGAACCTGATATTCACCCAGTGTGAGGGGGAGAGTCAATCTTATACAAGTATGAAAGTCTTTGTTCAGCCAAAATGAAAATCATAGAGTACATTTAGCTCTATGATAGCATCTGAAACTCTACCTATGTAATTTGTGTACTGACATTTTAGTACTCTGCCAGCTCACACACATTTAATGCCAGGCAACACTTGACCAGCGGCAGTGAAACAACAAGTGAGGCTCGGTTGTTTTCTACTCGTCCCTGCAGTGCTGATTTTGGCAGTTCATTGCTCTGTCTGTGTGTTTCCACAGGGCCTCCAGGAAAACGTGGAAGGATGGGAAGAAGAGGGGAACCTGGTAAGTAATGCCCATCAGATAATTTAATTGTTTATTTTTCTTTCTAACCTCTTTTCCTGGAACACACTCTTTCTTCATCGCTCTCACACATGCTGTCCCTCTTTTTCCTGTGTGACTGGATAAGTTCGAGGCGAGGGCCGGTAAAGGCAGTGATCCATGAGTCAGGCCACTGGATGATGGGCTGCAGTTGGCCCCTCTCCCTGTCCCTTTCCATTTGCGCCGACATAGTGCTAACTCTGGCCATGTGGTTCCACTAACTTTGCCCAGATGTCAGTCGTTCTTGCTGAGCGGTAGCAGCTGCTGTAGTATGAGCCTAATGAGTCTGCTTTGCCAACATCACTACCCACCATTATGGTGCTGCTTTTTCTATCGATCCAAACCGCAAAACACTCTACGAGGAACCAAAACAGTGCCAAGACATAACTCTTGTTACACAAATGTCATCAAGACAGATAGAGCGGATGTTATACAAGTTTCAGTCATCCAGATTTGAAATGTTTCTAATTAAATTTCGATTCCACCAAATTGTGACGCGACAGTATTAGACAATTTTATCAAAACCTGCAGGATATGTGTCATTGTCGTAAAATTTCCATTGTGGTTGTGAATCACTGAGGTGGATGTTTACAGATGCGATCTGTTCTTGTGAACATGGTGACTAAGGGAAAGATCATCAGTAAGTGATCCCAAATTAAATTTTGCAGTCTGTTTTTCTTTGCTTGCCTATTTACTTGATTTTATCTAATCTCATTTTCAGCTGATCGGTCGTGCGAATGCTTCATATGCTGCAGTGCCAAATTATTTCAAATGCTGACTTGGTATTGCACCTTTTTCGGTACTGGAGGTTGGACATATTGTATATCTTTCTTTTGATCTAGATCTTATCTTTCTCAACAAATCGCAAGAGAAGTTGAATACTACCAATTTGTTAGTTTCTTTCTTTCATAAACAACCAGTTTGTGGCTCCCAGTCCAATGCAATTTGGTTCCTTTTGGAGATCCAAATCTTAAGTCTTAATCTTAATGTTTAGAAAGTCTCAGTCATTTTCTAAAACTACTGAAAAAACAAGAAGTGAAATTGGATTTGTTAGGGTCAATTTGCTGTGGCAGATTTGGTGGACTAGTGAGTATTTACAGCAGTGTTGCAGTCTGTGTAGGACTGACCTGGTTCAACATTATAACTTACTCATAGTACTCAGAACAACGGTGACTGTTTTGGTCTCGAATCTGAATAATCTGTTTACTCTCTAACTATATTTATATTAGCATAAAATGTGGAAATCCCTTTGGGTACCTTTAATCAGGCATTCTCCAGGTCAGCTAAATGCCTTTTTTTTCCAACTGCTTGGTGTTTAATGTAAAGCTCGTCATTTAGAGGATGCTCGCTGTTAAGGTTTCAGCCGAGACTGGACGTCCATTAGCTGCTCTCTGCTTGCCACAGATGGTCTGTGTCTGAAGGGGTGATGTGGTTCTGTTTAGGCTGTGTCTTGTATTTCTTAGTTCCTCACATTGCAGCCTGGGTCACAGCGCGTACATATATGATATGGAGAGGCTGTTTCGCCATCCTGATGGTAATGACTCCAGGACAACTTTTTACAAGACGAGAAGAGGTTTTTCTCCGTCCTCTCAGACAAACAAATGAGAGTGGAGAAGGGAAAGAGAAGCACAAACATGAATAACAGGAAGGAGGGCAGACAGAGGAGTTAAGCATCTTAAAATCAGCCCTCACCCTCGCCTTCTCTCTGACACTGACTCTCTATTTTTTGTTTTTTATTTAACTTTTCTCTTATGTTTGCCTCTGTCTCCCTTTCTTTCTCAGTCGTCCACACACATACACACCTGTCCCAAGTTCACTAGTTAAAGCTGCACTTTCTGTGTAGCTTTCCAGCTTGTGTGTTTGTTTACCTGACTGTCTGGCCCAGGAGGTCCCCATCGAAGCGTCTAGACACAGCTAAACTTTACTGACTTGGTCTTCATGCCTCATGAACCCCGACACTTCCCTCCTCTTCTTCTTTTCACCTGCTCACCCCTAAAACATGCATTTTCATCTCTCTTTATGTATGTAAAGTTCCTGTTGAATTTAAGAGCCTATTTCAAGGCTACAATGGATTCTGTTTGTGTTAACAAGACTTTTTGTGTGTTTAAATTGTGATAAAATCACTTTCCTCCAAAGGGAGTCTGCTCTCAGTCTTGCTGAGTGTATGTAGATGTTTGATGTTGCATTCATGCTGATGAACTGCGTTGTACTGAAGCTGCAATGGTGGCAGAGTTTCAGATTGCATTATACATTACAACTGTGTTAATATTGCATTAATCGGCATCGTTATCGGTTTATCAGATCTGATACTTATTAACCAATAACTAATAAAAATTATGCTAATGATATATTCACTTTGAAGGGGTTTAAGTGGTTTGTTAGTGCCCCTGGTCTTAGCCTTGGACTTTAAGGAGATTATAAAAAAAAAAAAAAAAGAAAAGACCAAGACCACTAACAACAAGAGGAGTTCTTTGATCATTA
>VUQI01000449.1:22163-46441 GCA_015106735.1 Paratilapia polleni | reverse complement strand
GGTATGGAGAGAGCCACAGAATCACTTTGATGCCTGCTACTTCTGTTTAGTCAATATTTCTGGATACAGTTCCAAAACTAAGTCATCTATCAGTTACCCAAACCTGCCATCAGCAATGAGACCTGCACCACATTCAGAAAATAAATGAAATGAATGAAATACCACCTCCCATTTTTACTGGCTTAGTTGATGAGAGAGAAAGGTCTGATGATGTTTTGTCTCCAGATGCACAACATTCTAGTGATGAGGACTTTGAAGATCCATCTTCTAGTAGCTCATCTGTCCCCGAGTTATTCACTCAGCCAGAGTTAAATGACTCAGTACGAGATTTGGATCTGCCAAAGGAAGCAGCTGAGTTGTTTGGGTCTAGGCTCACTGAGAAAAACCTCCTGGCTCCAGGAACCAATTTTCTTTTTATAGGCATCATGAGAAGGATCTTATTCCATTCTTTGAAACGGATGATGACTTTGTCTATTGTGTTGATGCTGAAGGTCTTTTGGGTGTAATGGGTTGTGAGTACAATGCAGATGAGTGGAGGCTGTTCACTGACAGCTCAAAAGCCAGCTTAAAATGTGTCCTACTCCATAATGGCAACTACTTTGCATCTGTTCCAATTGGTCATTCTGTCCAGTTAAAACAAATCTATGAAAATATGCAAATTGTGTTGGAGAAGCTGAAATACAATGAGCACAAATAGACCATATGTGAAAAAATGGATTCACATTTTGTTACAAAACTGCATGTGATTGAATATTTTTACTGGTATTTTTGAACTCAGCATCATTGAATTACATAATATTAACTGTTTTCTAGAAAACAGCAGAAATTCTATCTATCTGAACAATAGGTTATAAAACATAATCATTCTCAGACATACTGACTGGTTGCAGCCTTTGAGTATCATTAATACAGCAGTTTTATGTGTGCTAACTAAATGTCAGCAGTGTGACTGGTCAACAGTTTTAACTTATATAAAGGTATTACAGTGTGCTTATCCATGATTTCAGTCTTCATTTGTTGATTATGAATTGTATTATAGTTGTAAATAAATACATTAAAAACACCTGCTTGCAGCTACATGATTAAGTATTTAGCATGTTTTTATTAAGGTGTTACAAACATATACTAAGTGAAATGGAACATTTTTCCTGAGTATATTTGCATTCGTAGTTTTAAATTTTTTGATAGAAATATGAATGCTGGACTTTTTCATGTAACGGTGTGTTTGTACAGTTCTACTTCACCACTTTCACAGAGTAAAAGTGCATCGTAAACTTCCACCTTTGCATCTGCTTAACACTGGCCACCCGAAATGTGGAAAAAGTTAACATAACAAACCTACCCACAAAGGAAAAGCCTAAGTTTTATCTCAGGATAGAATTACAAATTTATAAGGAAAAAAAAAACAACAAGTTTATCAATCCCACGCAGGGAAACTGAAGTGTCACAGCAGCAGCAGAACAACAACAGCTGCATTTTACACATGAGTAACCTACAAAACCTATAATACGCCTACTGATGAGCATCTCAAAGAAAAAAGAAAGAAAAAAAACAAACAGCCCAAAAGTAACATTGGCAAGACAAACCATCTGTACTCAATGTGTCAGTTTCAACTGAGTTTATTTTACATTTTCAACCTTTGTTTTAAGCTACCTCCTGTCTTTCCTGTGGCTATCCACAGGGAGGAACCACATTAACAATGGAACAAATGGAACAAGGTTGGCTTTATTACTGAAGCCTTTGCAGGTGATGGATAAGAGGTATGAATGCTGGTGGGAAATCTAAACAGTATGCAGTACATGTTGCAATATGTCCTTATTTTAATCATATGACATACTTTAGACTTATTCAACTAAAAGACATGAAATATTTCACGCGACATTTTTCACTACATGCTCTGATGCTATTCTGGGGCCAGTATGACCGATTAGATAATAAACATAGCAGCAAAAAGGCTCTATGTGCGTGCCTTTATATTGTATATATAGTGTGGCAGTGTTGAGAAAACCACTCCAGAAAGGCTATTTGTGTGAGATCATATATTAAACAGGCACCTACAATAAGGTCTAGAGCTTTCCAGCTGCATGGTTACTGGTCTTTCAGGGAAATAAGTATACCCAATAAACTGATAAGTGAATGAATGTGTGTCCTCCTGCTCCAAATGTCACCTTTACATCTAAAATTTTCTCCATGAATATAAGAATTAGAAATCCTTTATAGTGTTGTGCATTGTTGGACAGCAGGATACTGCATCATGTCCTGCAAAAATAAATGGCAATGTTGGGACACTGCAAATAAAATGTGGATTCTAATACCAGATATACTATACAGTCAGCCCACTTCCAAGGTGGGGACCCAAGATTACTGTGACAGCATGTCAGTATCTGAGTAGTTATGGTGCTGTATATAATGGGTAGAAAAGTGCTTGTGCGTAACATCGTAATATGACATTGGAGCTCAGTTTTGCCGTTTTGAATATAAAATGACACCACTTCTTCATTTCTGTATGAAATTGTCTCATAATTAGCATGCAGTTGTGGCCAAAAACATGTTCTGTGAGGTCACTCTAAAGTCTAGTCAGGTCATCCTTGCGTCCGTGCGAGAGTTTGTGCCAAATTTGAAGAAACGGACAAAAGAAAACCAGAAAACATTTGTCCTCTGGCTGCAGCTGTTGCCTGTGCGGAGGCACAGAAATCTGCTTTTTTTTTGTCTTTCTTTTTTTCAATGACCAGTCTTTTATAATAGCCTTCCAGTACGGTTCAGCGGTTGCAAAATTAGGAGATACAAACACTGCTTTACAATAAATCCACCTGCAGTAAAATCTGTTTAACATTTATCAGAGAACAAACAGTCAACGCCAGGAAAGTGCTTTGTATCAATTTGTCCTGCATCTGAAAAGAAGCCATTTCAAACATCAAAGGCGCATCTGTTGACCTAGAAAAATCTATTAGTGTTTGAGTGCTACACAAGAAATAAACCCCCAAAAAATGACAGCATCTCGTAACATTTTACCATTGACACTAACTCTAAAAGGGTCAAAGTGTATTACGTGTAGTGTACAGGCTGATGTACAGTCCTTACCAAATACACAGACAAATCCACGCTTTGCTGCATATAATTTCACCTCTAAATGTTTGCACCAGACGCCTGCTGCAGTCATGCTTTTCCAAAGACGCCTTCACTTTTGGGATTCTGAATCAAATCGCAAGTTTGATCGCTCAATAGAAGACTGCATCTGTGTCTTAAACTATTCAGCAGCAGAAACACTGATCATGCTGCCATGAATCAATATTTTTATGTCATGTGCAGGTACAAATAACATGATTGATATTTAATTTAAAAAAATAGCTTTAAAGCTAGTTTTTAAGATGAGCTTTTAAGCCTATCACAAAGACTATAGAGGAGCCGTGCAGGCGGATCCGTTTGATCGGTAGCTATTACACCATCCACAGCACTTTTAAGAGATGCCTTATTCATGGTGGGTTACAGCTCATTAAAGTTCATTCTTGGCTCAACAAATAGTGCGATGCAGCTGAAGACTCTAGATGAAGAGAGGACCTTGAGCTGTTTTTTTTTTTTTTTTTTTAAACTAGCAGTACCATTTCCAAGAATTAAATTTCACACTAAATATTTCAACAGCCCCAGAATCTCTGCTTGACTCAACAGAGATTTAACATTAAGTGTTTTTAACAAGCTAGATTATTATTATTATTTCTTACCATATATTAAAGTAAATGGGGGTTTAATTTGTTCATTATTCCTAAGTGTCTGAGTTAGTATAGAATTATATCTGAAAACAAAAGGGAACAAACAAACATGGGCTATTTTTTCAGTGATCTGCCTACTGGAGAATTTCAGGTATATATCTATCTATCTATCTATCTATCTATCTATATATACACACATATATATGTATATACACATACATATATATGTGTGTATATATATATATATATGTGTGTGTGTGTGTGTGTATATGTGTGTATTTATTTATATATAGATAGATAGATAGATACACACAGTCTACATTCCTAGTCTGCAAGACATTTGCAGACAGTATTTTCATGAAATAAAGAAGTCAAGGTTTTTGGTGAGATAAGTATATCCTTTAATTACAAAAAAAATTTCACGGGTCCAGCTGTCATGTCCTTTTTTAGTATGACTACATTTGTTTGTCTCAGTGGAACATAAACTAAAAACAGATAATAAAACCAACAAAAGAACATAACATGACAAAAGACACAAAGATAATGCACTGTGTGCAAGCGCAATATTTTATTCTAAACCTACCATAACGTCGAGGTTCAATTCAAGTGTGTTCAGTCAGCAGTAAATACATGGGCTCCTCAAGGAGATACATTAAAAGTGCTGAAATGAGTTCTTAATGACAAATGGCCTCGTGCAAGAACAAATTTGTTCCTGAGTGACACGTGCAACTGATTTAAGAGAGCTTGTCACATGCTGAAATTAAATTCATGAGAGGTCCACTCATGCAGTTCATATACAGAAAGTCTGAATCATAACTCCCTAATCTGAATGAATTTGTTGCAGAAAATTAAAGCTCCGTCTTCCATATCACCATCACTGTGGCTTGCCATCTTACAGCAGGTTCATCAACATTCTTGTAGGATGGCAACCTTTATGCAGATTACTGTCCAGGTCCAACACGTCTTAATCTCTCTGCTCTGATGACACATTGTTAGCGGCTCTGTTAAGATTTTTCACTTGTTTAGGGTCTCCTAATATAAGCCATTTTCACACGTGCACTACAGCCTTGACCTGTTCTAGACATTACCTGACAGAGGCGCATGTGAGAAATGCCGGATGCAGTTGATCAGGAATGACACAGTTTTAACCTGCCAGCTCAATTCTGTGCGACATGATGTTAGAACAGCGCAGCTACATGTTCATCTGGTGTATCCACACCTAGTGACTGGTCAATCTGTGTCTTGTCTCCTGCATGTTCCGCTTGGACAGCCCCCTCACCTAAAGCAAACAGAATATTTGCAGCACTCAAAGTATCTGATGAATACTATTTCCTGCTGTGTGCTACATGTAGGAAAGGATAACTTTGGACAGTGTCCTGATCTGATTCCTTCAACTTTTTCCAGGAATTCTTGTGTGATGACAGCTACAGAGTACATACATGGCTAAATTTGTAGTGTTTTTAGATGTTGGACTTCAAAGACTCAAAGCTCTGCAGTGTGAAAATGTTATTTTTACTCAAGAAACTGTTCTTGCATGAGGCCTCATGTATAAAAACTAGTGCACATTCCCAACCTGTGTGTATTAGGCTGTTAGTTTACATTAAAATTTCCCTGTGTGAGAGGTTCACCCCAGTCTTCTTCAGGTCACTTGAGTGGGCTGGATGACTGACATCTCTTCACATACAGTTGTGGAGAGCAAGTGAAATTGCAGGAGTGAAGCCACAGTTTTCATGTTCTCTCAAAGGCACCAGTCCTCTGATCCCTGATGTGCTGCCTCGTTCAAATACCAGAGCTCACTCTACTGCTACTCTTCAAGGCTTTTAAAATTTTCAAAGCTATCAGTTCTCCTTTTGTGGTTCTGGTCCCTCTGGGTCTAATCGCCACCTATACTGACCCAAACTCAGCCATCCAGGCTTCGTACTTTTCCAGGTCTGCAGCAGAAACAGACTTTGAGATCTTCTTGAGAGTTTGGTTGAAGTCATCCATGGTCACGGGCATCTGCAGCTCTTCCTTGGACAGAGCTCGTATCTCCTCGGGGCTCAGGCCTTGGATTCGACGACGCATCGCCATCATGGAGGCATCCCTGATGTACATATAAGGACAGAAGCAAAGAGTGGACATGGGAGAGAAACTGTTACTCGTGACACAAAGAACATAATTGTGCTGTTTTAAACTCCACATTTGCCGCGTTTTACCCCTGTCAGAAAAGACTGAGCCTGGGCTGTGATGAAATCCTGCAGGCTACGCTGTATGTGGATGATACACACACATCCAAGGTCAATAAAACAATGTGAGGCAGGGATGAACAGAGACAGCTTTGGGTGCATAAAATGCCTGCCATTCCTGGCATAGCTACAGCAAAAAGGATCCCCACACCAAGGACAGGACAGTGAGGATAAAAGTCTTACACTAAAACAACAACTACACTGCACTACAGTCAAAACAATCCTGCATGTTTGAAGAGGTACAGAACAGATAAAAACACAAGGACGACATGACCTCATGATCAGACAGTCCAATTACCATTTTGTGTGAAGTTACTCTTTGTATAACTGGTTTGTTTAGCTTTTGATTAATCAGCTATTTCTAAGGATTTAGAGTAACAACGGACTTATATAATTAGGTAGATAATGCAAATTACTAGCAGCATGTGAATGATATTCATATGGAAAGGCACTGGAAGAAGGACTTTAAAGGTGGTTGGACTTGCAATTATGATTGAATTTGCGAAAAGGATTCTTTCTCAGAATATACACTCAATATAATGATCCTACGAGACCATAGGGCTAGATTAAAGTGCTACTAGAATACCAACGGTGAATCAAAAATTGGAGGTTTACTAAAAAGATGACACATCCAATAAACAATAAAAGAAATTAAATTTAGGCTACAACCACATATACATGGGTATTTTTTAAAATGGGGATTTTCCACTTTGGTTTTGAAAAAATATCTCTGTCCTCATGAAAATGCAAAAAACAATGTCAAGCGCTGTCAAGAGCATTTGAAAGCAACAGGTGGCGATATGACCCTAACTGTACAGAAATGGGAAATTATCTCCCAAAAAAGGAGATAAAGGTGCATGCCTTTGACTTTGCAAGAAAAATCTTTGTTTTCCATTTTCACATGTAAACACAGAAACTGAGTTTCTGAAAATCGTCACAGTGGAAGGAGTTTTTCAAAAGCTCTGTTTTCAGTGACTTAAAACACTGTTTATGTGTGGATGAAAGGGCAAAATGCATAGAAAAAGCTACCCATGTACGTGTGGACAAGGCCTTAGATATTTATGCGTGCTTACTGAGCCACAAACACATCAAGGCAGACTCTCCAACCCTAAAGTAATAAGTACCTTTATATTTTAACATAATCAGCTTCATAACAAGCTTCTCACTAGATGAGCGTAGCTCTTAAATATAGACTACTTATGCCTCAACAAGTGAGACTTTCCACCATATCCAATATTTACAAAAATAGAAAGTGGTTTAATGTCAAACCTAAAAGTGACTAAGAAAGCATCTAAATCAACGAATCCTGCCTATACTCACACTTTAACATATATATATATAGCTGTGTGAGGTGGAGCTAAGGCTGCTGAGAGAGACAACTGCTTTGTGGCAATACTTGTCAAGAATAGAGGGGAAGCAGCCCAATGTGCTAGCAGCAGTGTCACTGAACAAGCAGCTGACAAACTGAGAACTCTGGTAAAGACACTTTCTTAGCAACTCCGGAGGTGGGCTGTACCCAATCAGAAGTTTTATAACTGCATAGCAAGAGTTTATCATCTCGTCATATATTACATGACACCCCAACAGTGACGTGTGGTGACATGACTCATTTAATAATTGAAGTCAGAACATACCGAAACAAAGAATACAAGGCGGTGTTTGCTTTACTGTGTTCTGTATATAAAACACAAAATATGAACTGATAACAGACAAACAATTTCTACATCACACACACCTGCAGACGTTGGTGATGTCTGCTCCAGAGTAGCCCTCAATCTTCTCAGCAATGAGGTCCAGATTTACATCAGGAGCCAACTCCACCTCCCTCAGGTTGATCTTTAGAAGCTCTACTCGACCCACAGCTACATCCAAACACACACACAAAAAAAATAGCTTTAATGTGAGGGTGACACATCTGAAAACCAATTTAGGAGAAATGAGAATGAAAAACATTAGACAGGCACATAAAACACTAATGACACCAAGTCCGCAATGTGAATTATAACTTCAGTTATCTTAGTTTCTCTTAAGACTGCTGTGATGTCAGTCTGTGCCTGGTGAGGTCACCTGAGGGCAGAGGGATGTAGATCCGCTTTTCCAGTCGTCGTCGCAAGGCTTCATCAATGTCCCAGGGGAAGTTTGTGGCGGCGAGGACCATCACCATCTTAGAGGGGTCGTCATTCTCCAGGGCTCCCCCAACACCTGCTCACAAAAATCACACAAAATTATTTGTTAAATTCTGCCCTTTCTACAATTTCACAGATTCAGCTTCTTTATCAAACACATTCAGTTACCAAGTATCTCAAATCCCAAAAAACCCATTTTGTTGTAATGAGGCGCCAAAGGCTCAAGGAAAAGCATTACTACACCTGTCCTGTTTGCTTCTATTTTAGAGTTTTGCATTATCTTTGATTAATCCCGCAAACAACTCTAATAGCAACCCCTTCACACCTTCACCTTCCTATTTCTCTGTTCCACTAACCATCCATCTGAATCAGAAGCTCTGATTTGACCCTGCGGCTGGCTTCGTGTTCATCAGATGTTCCTCTCCTGCCACAGATGGAGTCGATCTCATCTATAAAGATGGTTGTTGGTGCATAAAATCGGGCCTAAGAAAAAAGAAATTTTGCATTGTGAGTTTCTTTCTGCTACAGCGCACACACATGTAAATAGGAAATGGCTGCATTCTTCTGTAGTGCTTTTATCCAAAGTGCTTTATAATTTGACTTTCATTCACCCATTCACACACACACAGACACACACACACACACACACACATTGATGGGAACAAGCTACAGAGCAAGAGTTCACTATTTTGCCCACGGCCCAAATACCCATTTCCACATACACTTACCATTTCAAACAACAGACGGACAAGTTTTTCAGACTCGCCCCTGTATTTGGAGGTTAAAGTTGAGGAGGACACATTGAAGAAAGTGGTCCCACATTCTGTGGCCACAGCTTTGGCTAACATGGTCTTCCCCGTCCCTGGAGGGCCAACCATTAAGACACCCTGAAACAAAACATCACACAATTTTAAAACATTAGACGCGTAAACAAATGTACACACACAGAAATGATTAGGCTGCAAACATAGAAGATCAGTGTTCACTTCACTACGACCATTAACAGTCACGTTCCTTTTAAGAATTTCATGGGAAACTCACTTAACGGCTGCTTTGTCAAGACTTATAAGAGAAGATCAATACCACATTAAACATTAAGCTAGTTTAGTACACACAGGAGATAGGGGTAAACAGTCAGCCCAGCTTAGTCCAAATGTTAAAAAAAAAAAAAAAAAAAAAAATCAATTTACCAACACCTTTAAAGCTCACCCCTGTTAGAAGAGGATATTAGTTTGCATGTAAATGGATTGTCTTCCTGTACACTGTAATCCCAGTTTGAGACTGAATAATTGTGTGGTATTTAAAAGCTTGTAATATTAAACAAAAGTGTCAAAACTCTGACTCAAATCTCCTCTGTAGCCATTTTTTTAATATCACTGCCATCCTGGTGTCTAACATTTCTGTATCTGCTTGGTGTCTCTTGCTGTGGAAATTACATGAACCACAAAAGGAAGCATTACTGACATAATCCATTTCATTTTAAAGAAACTGTATTTTTATGCCTCAGCCAATTTAGACTAGTGTGTTTTATGCTGACTGCAGGACTGAGAAGACTGACCTGCTATATGGAACAGTATTGTGGTTGGTATCGATCAGAATCTCAGCAGGAGCAGATGAGACTGTATGTGCACATGCATTAGGAGTAGCAATAGTCAGAAATGGTGCAGGGAGGACTGACAAAACACAACTTGATAGACCTAACTGTCAGTGCTAATGAAATACATGCCTCCAGCCTACCTGTGTGCTGAGAAAAACAACCATTAACCCGTTTTCCTCTACAAATGATTTATCATTTTTTAATTTTACTGCACTTTCAGTGATTTGAAGAAAAATGACTATGCATCTATTTAAAGTTAGTGAAGAGTTTAATTATGCGTGTCTATATAAGACAAATGAAAAGCATTGTGCTGCTGCTGCAAAAAACAACCCCATAAAGTATTAACCCTCACATGGTGGGCCTCAGGGGAAGACGCCTCACATGATGGAAGTTCAACTGAGGCTGATGCAGAAGACAACTCCCTGATCAGTCATTGAGTAGTCATGTGGACTCTGCGGAGACTATAACTTTGTAAAAACAGCGGGCTTTGATAATTTATTTGTACTGCGAGGTTGGCGTATTTTATTTGTGATCAGGCTATGTGATCAGCCAAGCTGGCTAGCTCCAGAGTTTACTGCTCTTTGTGGATTTAGCCAACTGCATTCTGCAGTGTATTAACAGATAGATTATCATACTATCATTACTGCTTTACAACCCCCAGCCACAGTGTGAAAGTGGAGTTTGGCAAGTGACACTAAAGAGCACCGTCATCTTAAATTAAAACTGATGATTGCTACCCATGACCTAACCTAACAGTGAATATGGTTATAACACCCTGCTCTGCATCAGGTCAAATTAGTCCATTACTGTCAACTTTACTGCAATACTGCAGATTACCCACTTTCATATCCTGCACTTGTTTAAATTATACAGTATTCTCACAGCCTTATAATTGCACAAAAATTAGTATCATTTAATTGATTAATTTAAGAGATACGAATTAAACAGATAACTCCATAAAACATCATGTACAGATCCACTGTCTACTTATAAATAAAATGAATGACATTACATACGCAAGCTTAAATTCAATTAAATTCAGGTGTATTTATATAGCACCATATCAGAACAGTAGTCATCTCAAGGCACTTTATGCTGTAAGGTAAAGACCCTATAATATTCTAGAGAAAAACCCCCAACAATCAAACGACCCCCTATGAGCAAGCACTCTGCGACGGTGGGAAGGAAAAACTCCCTTTTAACAGGAAGAAACCTCCGGGAGGACCAGGCTCAGGGAGCGGCAGCCATCTGCCACGACCTTTTGGGGGGTGAGGGGAAAAAGAAAAGAAAAAAAGAGAATAGGAAAGAAAAAGAGAGCATAGGGATACAGGATAAAACACAGATTAAGGGAGAGAGGGGACAAAATGTAATGACATGCTGTAGTGGTATACAAACACGTGGGGAGTGAAAAGAGGTGAGTGTAGAAGAAGTGTATCCCAGTGTACTACATGAAGTCCTGCAGCAGTCTGAGCCCACAGCAGCATAGCTAAGCTATGGTTCAGGGTCAACTGATCAAGCAAGGGTCACCTAACTATAAACTGTATATGTCTTCCTTTTTATCAAATGCCATTAGCTGAGTAGTCCTTGTTCTTAAAAATATGTTGTCATTTTCTTCTTCTGTACTTTCTTTCTTACATCATTGAGAGTGAAGTGATCACACATTAACATTCATTATTTAGCTCGTCTTTTTGGTGATGTTTGTTGATCTTGTTTGAAACGTTGCATTTGAGTAACTCTGTGTTAGCCTGTTCCCTCTCTCCTCTAGCTAGAAGCTGAAAATAAGTGTTGGACCACAACTTAATGGAAATCTGAAAGCATGAACACATGACAGGAATAAGAGTGGAAAAATTGTTTGTGTTGAGTCTGGCAGAGGCACAGTGGGATGACTTTACTTTCTGATTCTGAATAGGAGCAAGTCATTCAGTACTGACTGTATGGAGAGACTACTGTTAGATGAGCCAAATTATTATTATTTATTTTCTATATTTGAAGCAGGTACATGTTAGCTGTGTTCAGCAAGACTGTATGCTGTATTCATTTGTAACTATTAAGTTGTTGGTGCAATCTTTAATGTCATGCCATTATTGTTAGTGTTAGAACAGAAGTGATAAGTTTGACATACTAATTAGGTTGGTAACAGACAAATGTGTTGCATCAAGAAAAGAGTGTATTAGCCAGGTCTCACGTGATCACATATAACACTATGGTAATATTTTAGGAAATTACATTGGAGAGCTTGGAAATATGGGGAGAGAAAGGAGAGATATACAACACAGGTCTGCAGCCAGAACTGAAACGTGGTCTACTTGATTTGACAGTGATAGTGTCAGTAGAATTGGTGCATTTGATTAAATTGGCAGGTTTAGTGTGAAGCTAACTGGTCATGATGTAGAAGTTAGAGTTGACTTTCAACATTCAAGCTTTCATGTAGCTGGTGCAACATGCTGCAAGATACTCAAGATGGTAGGTGTGTTAGAGAATAATGTGAGTGGGTCATGGCTAAAAGACATCTCTATTGATTTCTGCAATTTCTCACTTATTTAAAAAAAATAAAAAATATATAAAGTTTTCACGTAGAGAATATGTGAACAATCACAGGTGTGTGCGTGTGTGTGTGTGTGTGTGTGTACCTTCCAAGGGCGACGAATGCCCTTGAAGAAGTCAGGCATCCACATGGGCAGCACCACTGCCTCTCTCAGGAGCTTCTTAGCATCTTCCAGATCAGCAATGTCATCCCTGTTGTTTACCAAAGAAATGAGCCAGTGGCACTGTGGAAATCTGTCCTAGCTGCAGAACCTATGAAGTATTATGTAAGTATTAGAGTATGCTGCCATACCAGTGCACGTTAGGGTTACGGGACACAATATCTCTCTCCAGTGAGTCCACCAAGTCACTGTCATATCCTGTGCCATCAAACTTCTTCTGCCCCTCATCCCCCTGCGCATCTCCCCCTTTCTTTCCCTGATGAAGAAAAAAGAAGGAAAAATAATATAACAATAACCTGGTGTGTTTGGGGGATAGACTGGCTCATTTCTTATTTATCCATCTGTCTACTCAACTACAAATCAAATGTAGTCTGACCTTATCATCTTTGGATTTTGTGCCTCGGGCGTCTCTGACCCCTGGCCGGTCTGCTTTAGGGTTGGCTTGACCGCGGCATCCTGGCCCTGCCCCTCGATGCTGCAGGCCAGGGGAGTCCTTCCTCTGCTGCTTCACTGCACTGTTGGGCCTCTTTACTGCAACAGGATTCCTACAGAGACACACGCATAGGAATAAAGATATACAAATGGATAATAGTATGACAATAATAGGACACACCTACACACAGAAACATCAAACATAGGTTCTGATTTGTGTACCAAATGTTCCCACAGATGGCATGCCAGCTCTGCTGCTTTTCTGCGGAGGCAAAGTTTGATCTGTTCCCAGTAGCAAAAAACGGTGAGGCACATTGTGCTGGTAGAGATGAAACAGATTATGCAAAATATGTCTCTTTGTACTTCAAAGATTGCTTCCTTATAGCGGTGTTGTGTTCCACAGAGTTTCTGGGTAGCATTATTAACAATCATCTCTGCCAAAACTGATGCTCAGAAAGTAAAATAAATATATTTAAAAAGAATCATCCTGATCATAGTATGCCACTAAGCAAGCATCTGAAATCTACACTGAAAGATTACAAAAATATTGTATTGTTGTTCCCAAGTTTTTAACTCAACATGAAAGAAAAAAAAACTGCCAAAAGAGCAGTTTGCTGCTGGCTCACACATTCAAACCTTCAAATATTTATTTCAACTGACAGTAGGAAAAGAAGGGGGGGAAAAAAGCACACACCTGTGCTCTGCAGGGATGGGAGGGGGCCACACAGCTGGATCTTCAGGTCTCTCCTCTGGCTGAGGGGCTAGGATGTCCGTCGGCTTCTCTGACTTAAAGCTTTCCAGCGTTGCCGTGATGCCTTTCACTTGCTCATACTCCTCAGTCAGTTCTTGCCTGACCTGGAGACAAACAGAAGGACAGTATTGTACCTGCATTGCATCACTGAGCATCCTACTGAAAATACAGCAGCTGAGGTAACAAAAACAAACAACAAACAAAAAAAAAAAATAAAACAACTCAAGTGTTAGATTTTGACAAAAAATGGCATTAAATAATGATGGAATCAAATTAACCTCACTGAGGAAAGGGCACAGTCCTGTTATTTGACCTGTTTAAGTAAAGGTCATTTATATTTACCAGAGTCCTTGTAGAAGCAAGTCTCACCACTCAGCAGATATCTTGAAACACATTTGGGCACTTATTTGAGTAGTTACTATTGTATTATCTAAATTAACATTAATTTCAATGGTCACCAGGACATAAAAAGCCATGTACAGAATCACCAGTCAAATGTGTCAATGTTTATATATATATATATATATATATATATATATATATTACACTTTCACCACCATCTTTGCTGTTGCAGAATTCACCATAGATTTCAGTTCAGGATTCTTTGAGTGCCATGTCTCTCTTACAATGTCTCTGCTTTAACAATTGTTGCCACTATGTTTTGTCCGACTGAGATCACCAAACTAACAGATCACAACAAATATCACAAATGACACAAAGGAAAGCTTACTTAAAATAATCAGTCTTAAACAAATAAGAATAACCAATAGTCGCCATCAAAGCAAAGCATTTCATCCAGGATTATGTCCTAAATATTGTAAACTGCAATCCCAGGTTCAATAACTGGCGTAACACCAGTCAGTGGTCCGGGGGACTCACCTGTTGCCATCTGACTTTAAGTGCGGGGTCTCTGAGGGACTGACAGTGCTTGTGGATCTGTTGAATGACGCCCTGGTAGTACACAATGGAGGAGTCATAGTTCCCAAGCAAGGCGTACTCTCGGCCCTTCTTGGCGTTGTCACATATTTCTGCCAAATTCATGTTGAATAACGGCTACATGGAAAAACAAGCAACTGAATTAACGAAGTACTGAAACAGTAAGACTTCAAATGTTAATGCTAGTTCAGTGTTTTAATCTAACGCCTTTTCTTTAATTAAGTGTCCTCATTATAAATGCATGTTATGACAGGACTTGGCAGCTCCTTGAAAGTCAGCTGCCCATCAGATAACTTATAATGAAACGGCTACACCCGGTACGGCATGTTAGTTATGCTAGCTGGTGTCTGGACACTTGCATTTTGAATGAACGCATTTACCGCAGGCACTTCGTCTGATTCCTGAATGAAACCACTATTCAAATAAGCTTCTTTTCTTGTGCACACCCTGTAATACTACCGACGTTAGCTTTTTGCTAGCATGCTGCTAGGCCACAGGCGAGAAAACAAAACGAATCGTGTGCCAATAAATAACCTAAAGGGTACTTAATCCTCCCAGCATGCGTTAAATTTGCATGTAGGCAAAAACAACCGACCAACGATCTGAATTACATTTTAACCGAATGTTCACAGTGAAAATTATTCTCGTACCTGCATGAAAAGCGTTTGTTTGTATGGTTTTTGAATCAGAGGTCCAGTAGGACAGAGGACAGTGTTACCATGGCCGCGGAGAGACGCCGCGTGAAGAATACAGACAAGCTCTACGCCATGCTGCTTTCACTGACTCGTTGCAGGCTGGTAAATATGACAATCCAGACGTCGATCGCGGTCAACACAAAAGAAAGCCGATAGATTGTAGAGCTTCACTGCTATTAAATTAGTTTTATTAACGCAGTAGATATTCTTAGCTAGTGTAGGACCTACATTATTCCACATATACACGGTATATATGGAATAGTTGCCGCTACACAGAGACAACTGCAGGAATTCCTATTCTACGTGATTTCACTAATGTATCAAAAGGGTTATAGCCATGCAAAAGTGGGCCACTGGTTGTCGCTAAAATCGGGGTAAATACTGCAAGATAGAGTCTTTAGCTTCACTACAAAGCTTGTGACTGTAGCTTTTGAGCTTTTAATCATATATCATGATCTTTATCAGCAGATTAAGTTAGACGAGTTGTAACAGACTTTAAATTTTAGTGTTAGTGGATCTAGCTCTGCTGTGGTTCAAGAACTAAAATGAAAAGTGAACAGATGAATCACATCAGCTGTGCTTTGCACTTACTGAAGCAATAACTGGATGATTAGCGCTGACTCATCCTCTAGGCAGACCACAGTAGCTTACCTGAGATGGCAGAAAGTATATCCACTGCTGACATTACACTTAGAGTGCCAAACAACACCAGAAACATCAAGAAAAGAGCATATGATACTGATACAACCACTTTTATTGATTTGTACATTGTATTATTATTGTACACATGCAACATAGATGTGACGTTTTCCTGTTTCCAGAAGCAATGAGTGTCTTTTCGGTCATGCTTTTCAAGTGAACTATGTGGATTTGACCCCAAAAAGCAGCTACATTTTGTCTCTTGTGTTCTTGGTTTTTTACCAAGCTCTCTCCAAACAGTTGTGTAAGCATATGAGCTGACGCAAATACATTCAATAACAGCACCAAATCTCACACTGCAGTTTAAGAACTAAACTACCACTTCAAAACATTGGATTGCAGTGTTCGTCACAGTATCAGTGTTTCTTATTGGTCCCTTTACACACACAGAAATATTTTTTCTCTTCATTGCATTGAGTTCTGCAGATACATTATAGTGCAGTAATGCTGGAGACGGTCAGTGGCTGCATATCATTTATGACCATTTGTCTACTGAAGTGCACTCTGCAATCTTCTGTGTGCAGACTCAGTGATTCAATGTGCAGTTTAGGCTGCAAATACTCAGCACACCTCCATATGCACTCATGCATTTTAATTTATTCAATATTGTGCAAACTTATAGGCCTATACTGTCATTAGCTGTGCCGCACATCAGACAGGGAAAATTATAAAAATCCTAACAAGCTACTGGCATTTCTGCCATATTGACATGAGAGTGTTTTGTGAATTTAGCTTCAGTGTCGTTCAAAATTGCTTTTCTCAGTACACTTTATATTATTCCTGGAGGCTGCTGTGACCTTCATATATAATTTGAGTACATCAACATAGGATGTAGGTGACCTCAGCACTGACAAGTTGCTGCTTCCTGCTCTCTCTGGTTCCACATATCCCTGAAATTGCTTTCACTGGGCTGCTTTAGTCTCAGGGGTTTGTGGCTCTTCAGCCTGTAAGCTAAAGTCAGAAAGATAGCATCCACATGTTCCTTTTCAGCAGGGTCCTTGGCTGAAGTCTCAAACAGCGGGAAGTTGTAGCCGTCAGCCAGACATTGCGCGGCTGATGTGGGAACCTCCCGGCGGTCCCTCAGGTCACACTTGTTTCCTACCATGATGCGGGGCACCAGGGGCCCCACAGAGTGCCGGCTGCACTCCTGAATCCACTCGGGGATGCTCTCGAAGGAGGAGAGGCTGGTCACGTCATACACGAAGATGACAGCGTGGACGCTGCGGTAGTAGTGCTCCACCATGCTCTTCCTGAAACGCTCCTGACCTGCCGTGTCCCAAATCTGCAACTGGCACAGCAGAAACATACTAATGCCACAGAATCCTATTTAAAGGATGAGGTTAGCGTTATTCTACATTTTCTGTCTTTTTGCAAACCAATTCCATAGGAGGAAATATGAAAAAGCAACAAGGCATTAATTCACCTTCCCTATTCTATTTGTGCAGCTCAGCTCCAAACTTTGTTCCTACTGAAGATATGAATGATTAAGAAATGTTCACATATACTATATATATATATACTATATATAATATTACTGAAGGAGAACCTGAGGTGTAAATTATTAAACCAGAGATGGTTGAATTGTTCCTGCTGTCCTGCTGTGACAGGTCAAATAGTCTGCTTTAGAAGGGGCTTTTTGGGGGGAGCCAGGCTGGCTGAAATAGACCTTTCTGACAGCAAATAAAATCCACTTAGGTGAACTGGTATTGTACATGCTCACTGGGACACTTGACAGGACTGAGGCATGGTTAACAAAATTTGTTTCACATGCACCTGTTTGTGATGACAAGTGAAAATACCTGCTTTGAAATTAACTGACTGCAAACTCAAAAGAAGGAGGAAAAACCTCCAGGCAAATGGGGAGGTGTATAAACAGGCACAGAATGGTTATGTGTGCAAGAGCAGAAATTATAACAAGCTTCATTATTCCCCTTCTTGTGGGACAATAACAATGGCCTTGTGAAATAAGTCCATCCTGCTATGTAGCTTTCGTTTTTGCATCATAATGCTGGTAGGCTACCCACTGGTCATTATAAAGTAAGTGCCATCACATGCCTACAGTCTGAAACAGACTCCAGGTCAGTCTCTGTCAGGTGACCTATAAACCATAACACAGCCAAACAGCAGTGGAAATTCTCAGGTAATTGCTGGATGCGTTCTTTAAAATGTAGGACTTCTCACCTTGATACTCTCTCCATCCAGCTCCAACGTCCTCTCTCTGAAATCGACCCCGATAGTTGCCTCTGGGTTTTTCAGGAAAGTGCCCCCGCAGAACCGGTAAGTCAAACACGTCTTCCCCACGTTTGAGTCTCCTATTACTATTATCTTGAAAATCCGAGCATGTGTAGTGTCATATTCGTGATGAGAAGAGAGCTCCAAGGGGTCGTTTCGACTGAAAACTGTGTCAAATTCCTCCCCAGGTTTGTTTTCTATTGCCATTGCTCATCTTCTCGCGGTCTGGATAACGATACAGCGGTGAAATATCGCGAGAGTCTGAGAGGAACACTAAATGTCACAGCAATGTGGCTCACAGGCTACGTTCACACTGCAAGTTATTGTTCAAATACGTTTTTTTTGTTTGTTTTTTTTTTGTTGTTATGTAGCTGTTCACATCATTGCGTAGATGGTGCCCACATCGGACCACAGTGTGACCTGGTCCTGGACCTCCATGTGCAAAACAACAATAAAAAGATGCAATAAATAGCTAGTTCTATTTCTGGTCAGAAGTTTTTTTTCCTTCTTCCTTTCCTTTTTAAATATTTATTTGCAGTCATATTTTTGTAATCTTTATTTTTTTAAAGGAATTTTCCACAACACACACTGTTGTGCAAAAGTCTTGCGCCACCCCTCATTTAATTAGATTAGGAAATAGGTGAAGCAATTTGTTGAAACGTGCGAACATACAGGGTATATAAGGAGTTTGTACAATTCTAACAAACCTTAAAGTCAATATTTGGTATGACCACATTTATTCTTCAACACAGCCTGAACTCTCTTAGATGATTTTTCTAGTAATTTGTTTAAGTTGTCTGAGGGTGTGCAGTCCAGGCTCTGGGGAGGCCAATCCATGACTCATAGTGTTCCAATGTGTGTTTTTTCTATCCAGGCATGCTTTTACTGCATTGGCAGTGTGTTTGGGATCATTGTCATGCTGAAAAATGAAGCCGTTGCCATTCAGATGCTTTCCAGATGGTATTGTATGGTGGATCAAAATCTGATGGTATTTTTCTGCGTTCACAACTCCATCAGTTTTGACAAGATCTCCAACACCACTGGCTGAAATGCAGCCCCAAACCATGACAGAGTCTTCACTGTGTTTTACAGATAGCTGTAAACACTCACTGTTGTATCTCTCTCCTGTCCTCCATATATACTGACAATGATTTGAACCAAACTTTTCAAATTTGGATTCATCACTCCATAAGAATTGTTGCCACTGATTTTCAGTCCAGTTCTTGTGTAATTTGGCATACCTCAGCCTTTTCTTCCTGTTTCCCTTCCTTAAGAATGGCTTCTTGACAGCCATCCTTCCATTGAGACCATTTCTGATGAGGCTTCAGTGAACAGTAGATGGATCAACTGAAGGACCAGATGCATCTCTCAGGTCCTGTGTCAGGTCTTTGCTGGATTTTTTTCCCATTTCTTAAGGACATGACTTTCAGATACTGTTCATCTGCTGTAGATAGTTTTTAGGCCTGATACTTCTTGTTTATCCTCCACTTTTTGAAGGACACACTAGACATCCTGCCGAGTGCCAAGTTTTTGGCTAATAATTCTTTGAGAATCACCTTGTTGGTGCAAAAATATTATTTTATGTCTGTCAAACTGTGTTATCTTTGGCATTTTTCAGACTCAGCTAAAGAAATCGGAACAAATTATGTGATTTTACAACAGGCTGTTAATAACAAAGTGCCTAAAAATACAATTTAAAATTGGTTCTTTGCTAAGTTGTCTGTTATGTTTAGACACAACACTGGTTCATCCCTTGAGTTAGGTGCCTATTTTATGCCTGAATGATTCACAAGTCAGTGTTATGTGGCTTAACCAAAAACAAACAAAATTTCCTCTGGAAATGGTCAGGTACAAGGACCGGACTGAAAATGAGTGAAAAAGCAGCCAATGTCCAAAGAAAAACTTTGAAAAATCTTCAGAAAGCCTGGAGAACTATTGCTCAAGAGCACTTTTAAAAAAAATACAAGAAATAAAATACAGTATATTTAAGAAAAAAAAAGTCACCTTCTTTTTGTCCTTTTAAATCAATAAATGTATTTTCAATATTTTATTTTCAACTCATGTATATTATTTACATACAGACAATCTCACTCAACCACAAACACTTCAGTAGGTATGCTCTAACAGCACAATATATTAACCTCATACAAATTTGTACACCGTTCAAAAACAAAGATAACATCTAACAATGGAAATACAATGAACAGAGGGAGTTTGAAATAAATACAAACATAAAAAAAAATCAAGCAAACCCAAGGCTGCTTTTATTCGTCAATTTAACACATAAGTGTCTTATAAAAAGTAAGTCTTCAGGATGTTTTTATTAACCACACTGTATTTGATTAAAACTCCATCCTCTTGGGATTTGGGCCTTTTTGAACAATTTTTGTTTTCCACCATATTGAACTCACAATATTCACAGGACCACTCTTCTACATCTAAGCCCCTTTCACGCTTCAGCTTCACCATGCAATGGCAATAAAATAATCAGCACTACAGACAGTTGTAGCTCTGCATCACACACATATGTTTATTTGACACATTCGCCAAAACAGCTTTATGAGCCACGCCCAAGCAACCCTTCCACACAAACACATGAAACTTCATTATTCATCAAAAAGAGAGTCAGAGCTACGCTCATTTCAGTTTATTTTGTAAACCCAACTCTGGAGCAGCCGGATAGCTGCACAAACGCCATCAGCAGTGAGCCCCCGGTTACATTTCTAGCTGGCCACCCCTTCACTGCATGTCATTACCCACATTTCCTTTCCCTCTACTCCCAAAACTGCCCAGTAAAAATCCCTCAACTAAGAGTCATTCATGAAGTTTATCCTCTTCAGTGTTTTCAGAGGTGTTGATTCAACTTTATGGCCATTTTGGGGGTGTACAATTTGATAGAGCATTCTGCTGAGGAGCATTTCTAATATTTTATCTCCAACATTTATATCAGTAAATGCAACTAAATTAGATACACAGTGTGTGAATGCAGAGGTTGCTCGGTCAGGGCCACTCAGCAGTCTTCTGGCAAGCAGACAAGATTAGATCATTAGAAGCAAACAATACTTAAAAAGCTGTTGTAACATAAACATATAACAAAGTATAGATAAGAAAACATACACATACACTCCCGTTTTTCAAACAAAATCATAAAATTATTGTATTACTTGTCACCAGAACACCCTAATCGCACTACATCTAAAGAGAACCTCAGTCATGGCAAACAGGCTTTTGCTGAAGCCTAAACCTGAGAGAGCGTACAGTACATTGGCTCCTAGAATTCATACAGTAGTTTCTACAGCACCGCCCGTCTGTGATGTCGCTGTGTGCATCAAAAACATAAAAAGGACCATAAATTTTAAAGCCCTGTTCATAACCACTTATTTGAAGTCATAAACATGAGGCACTTGAGCTGCCTGACATCCCGAACACCGAAGTCATGATTTCACATCGATCTTAAGCAGATGTGCTCATTTGTTCAAGCTAAAGAGAACGGTTCGCTCACAAACTCTTCATATAACACAAACATGAAGTTAAAGCATTAAAATGGCCCTGTGGTGATTTCACATGTCAATTTCTCATCCACAGGGAGTACTAGTCAGCGTGTTCATACAGCTTTAGGTTCTTCTGCGACTCGGGTGGAGCTTTGTCCAATGAGATCACTCGAGTATCTCAGCTTGGGTTTGGCATATACACAACTCTGACGAGCTTTACAAGCTAGGAGAGAGAAGAAGCATTTGGAAGCATTTGATGGAAGCATTATAGCAGTGGTTCCCAAACATTTTCTGCCATGTAACCTTCAGGTGTTGCACACAAAACACACAAAGCTCTACTGATTTTACAATAAGAGTAAGGTAGGCTTTTTTGGATTTTGTTTGTTTGATGAGCATCATCAGTTCTTTTTTTTCTTTTCTACCCTGTAAAACTGCTGTTAACCTTGTACTTTCACTGCCACTTTGCCACCAAATGAATCCCATGTAGATTCACCAACATCTGTCTTGTCATAACAGGAAAAGCACAGGTGGAAGTAATAGCATTAATGATGGCTCAGTTCCAGCAATTATTGCAAAGCAATGCAGCAATTAATTCTAATTAGTAACACCTGTATTTGACAAGTTTAAAATGTCTCTGTTGTAAAGAGGTGCAGTAAACATGTTTCTCTGGTTTTATGCATCCAATATTAATATTATTAATCAGATGTATGAAGAGATATAAAAAAAAACAACCCTTGTGCTTCTCATGACTGCTTTAATACTGAATAAATACTTCAATGTCCCCCTGTTAGACAAATACACCCTGTAAAAACCCAATAATTTATAAATATGTTTTGACATAATAACACATTTCACTACCAGTTCTCATCAGAGAAAGAGCTAGAGCTGCCAGAATCAGAGTCTGCGTCCGTCAGCCCATCAAAATCCCAGTCAGCACTGGAGCCGCTGTCGTCGTCCTCCTCTGTGGAGAAGCTGTGGGCAGAGCTAAGGCACGCTGGGTAAACGCGTGTGGATACACACACGGGTCCCAGGGTGGACACGTACACCGCCATGATATTCTTCCACGTGTCCCTGGCTGGGTCGTATTCGTGGATGAGGACTCTGTTCTTGTTGTGCTGCAGTAAAGTCTGAGTGAGGAGGAGCAGCTTGCCGTTGTGTTGGATCACCTGGTAATTCAGAGCTCGGCTGTCAATAGGAATGTCACCGAGCCTCTTCCATTCGCCCCTGGTAGGGCTGTAGGCTTTCACCACGGGGATATCACACACGCAGACGATCTGGTCCTGGAACACGCAGGCCTTGTGAAGCTTGTCTCTTCTGAGTGACCCACAGTGGCGCCAGCGGTTCCTCTTGGGATCATAGCAAAGCATTCTCCTTTTGTTCACCACATACAAATGGTCATTTAGTGCCACCACCTGCATTTTACCCAAAGAGTGAGGCAGAGGAGCCACAAATGTCCACTGGTTCCTCTGGATACTGTAACACTCGACCTCCTTCAGTCTGGCATCTGTCACCGGATTTCTTCCTCCCAGAAGATACACGTGGCCGTTGAGGTAGCCCATCCCGGAATGTATCCTCCCCAGTGGCCTCTCTGCCAGCTCCTGCCAGCTGTTGAGGACAGGGTTGTACAGCCAGAAGTGTTTAGAGAGGTGGGACGCCAGGTACAAGTTGTTTTCAGGTGTGGCACAGGCGATTAAGGACTCCATGGTGGAGCGTTTGTAATCCTGACTGCTCAGATCCTGTAAAGGAGGAGTCATGAAATACAGGTCCTCAGAGTACGGGTCACAGCACATTATGTTGTCATTGGGTAGGCCAAAGAAGAGAATCATCTCTTTTGCACTCACACCTATTCTATGTTTTGGCACATCCAGAGTAGCAGACACTCCACAGCTGCCCTCTGCAGACTTGTTAAAAACCGATGCCAGGTATTTCTCAATGAAAGGTCTTGCCATGAGGCTCTCCAGATAACACTTGTCCTTCTCGGTAAACAAGTTCCAGCGCACGCACTTCAACGCTTGTAATGCATCCTCTTTTTTCTGTGCTGCGTTTGCCTCTATCCACTGTAGAGCAGCCAAGCACACCTTCTTTTCACAGTCCACATCCAAAGTGTCCAGAGACAACAACTCCTTCAGCTGCTTCAGGTCCAGCTCACAAAGCTCCCCTCCATTACACACCTGGCTAAAGTTCCTGGCTATGAAAGCTTGTGCATTCTCCTTCAGCTCGGGATTGTCATAGGTGTCTGCAAATTTCAGTATCCCCACACAGTTAGACAGGTCCAGCCTCCTTGTCATGAAACTCGAGCAAGCTTTCCTGATGTACTCCAGCTGGAGCATGTTGGCCGCTGCATACAGCCTCTGCACGTTGCTCTCCGTGATGGTCACCCTGCCTGTGTAGCAGTAATCGATGATGACAGACATGGACTCAGGATCGACCCCGCGGATGACTACCGTTTCCTGCACGCTCTCGTTTAACCCGCCGGTGAACATGCTTTTGAAGTACGGGCTGGCAGCTGCGAGGACATTGCGGCTGCAAAAGAAAAGTTGGTCAATTCCACCTCTGGCAGGGTTGCCGCGGTGCTCCAAAGACTCCTCTTCACACTCAACTCCGATGGTAACGTCCCCGAGCAGCCGGCAGTCGTACAGCAATTTCAGCCCGTCCATCAAACCCTGAGCGTGATTCGAGTCC
>VUQI01000449.1:0-22143 GCA_015106735.1 Paratilapia polleni | reverse complement strand
CGAGTCCTCCAGCACCTCGGGACCACTGAAGAAACTCAGCGCCGAGGCCATTGCTGCAACTTCGGCGAGCAACTCGCTATTTTATGTTGGCGAATGTTTCAAATAACACCGTGTCACGCGGTAGACATACTCGGTAACGCCAAAGGACCTGAGCGCTGACAATGACACGTCCGTTTAAATATGAAAATCAAACATAAGCAGTGGATAAATACAACAGCGACTTAAAAGCTGAACGGTCGCCTGGGTGTCTGAAATCCGACAGTTGTCGGCCTGCAAATGACCATAATGTCACGTTTAAATTAGAAAAAAATCCACACACCACATCCAGGCAGCTGCTTTAACGATAATGCTCATTTTCATTGCATTTCTTCTCATTGCTTTTTTCTGTTTAGAGTGTAGCAGTCAAAGCGCTGATACGAGTGTAAATATTGCCAGGATTTGAACTACATATTCCAAGAAGAACTTCCAAAATAAAGTACAATTTCACATTTAGGTACCCCACAGTTTTTTTTCGTTCCACTTTTTAACCAGCTCAATAAGCTCTGAGTAGATTGTAATACCTTCTTTTTTCACGACACGTCATTTCCCAATATGCAAGTTAGCATTTTAAATCCAAACTAACAGCAATCTATCTTATTTTGAAGACGTCTTTTGCTAACTTCCGCACTGGCTCAGTGCACGCTCACACAACCTTGCTAAGAAAGGGTTCCTTTGATTGGTTTGTGCAACTGGGTCAAGTGAATAATTATATGGTCCCTCCCACTGCGTTTCTCTTTACTCAAGCTGACAATCATTGAAATAAACAAAATTAATGAATAAAATGTAATAATTTTACTGTCCAATTTTACATTTTGTAGGCACATAATCATAAAACCTACTAAGTTAAGCAAAACAATAATAATAACTAATAGATTATTATTATTATTATTATTATTATTATTATTATCATTATTGGCCACCATAAAAACCACTATCTGTCCTAGGTGCAATTTGTTACTTCCAGGCTGTAGCTACATAATTACAATACTGACATTAATGTGGTCACATCCTCTGGGGTGTCACCCTCTCATCTGACGCTCATTGTGAACGTGAATAAATGTATTTTATGAGTCCCTGCTCCCAGTCAAGAAGTAGTCCAGCACATATCCCCACTATGAAACCACAATATTTCATTTTAATGCTTAATAACTCCCCAAACCCCATTTTGTGATTGATGTTCAAGTCTCCTAGTCATCACACCTGGCATAAGCTATTTATTTGATTTGCCATAACACATTCCAGCATCTTCCCTCTAGTATATGTTACAGCCAGGTACTATACATCAAAATAACCAAATACAAGGATGAATGGCATCATAAAAAAAAAAATCATCCATGGGATGGCTAAATACAGTTTGCACACATTAATTCTGCAATGCCCAAATTTTGCTTGTGCTACAGTTTAATATGTGCATCATTCAACCACAAGCACACATTGCCCCTTTGTTGTTAATGTTTTTCATTATATAGATGTATATTTATGTATATTTTTCATACTCACTTACCTGTACCTAATAGCTATATGCTTATCTTTGGCTAGTTTGTTGTCATGTTAGTGAATGTCTACATTTTTTCATATTCATGGCATTGTTTCTAAGTACATTGATGAAGGCTGAAAAGCAGTAAAAAATTATCTAAGTGTCAACATACACTCTAAATCTAATCTAAATCAGGGTTACTTCTGATTCAGATTCTATGATGTGGCCATTTTGAATCAACAGTACAGTTAAAATGGTGCTGAAGTTTAGATGAACTTTTTAACCTAACTTAATCACTTAATAATTATTAAGTTATTAATAATCATTAATAAATAATCAATAGATTACCGCTGGGATTAGTAATATAGCCTGCTTCTGACAAAACAAGTCATTTTAAGATATTATAGGAGAAAAAAAAGGCTCCTTTAAATAAAAAAGGACCCTAAAGGTAGCATTTTATCTTTATTGCAAAGCTTTAATTTCCTATAAGACAAAAAGTAGCGTATCCCATGTTTGTCATCTGCTTGTTCGTTGACACTGAGTCCATTTGCTTCTTTGCTTTGCATATATGCATGTAAGACAAGAATTGTGGACATAGCCACAGCTATATGCGTTTTCTCTCAGGTTTAAGTGAATCTGCGACTGAGGTCGTTGATTTTACGTAGTGCATCGCGGTTGTCGATGGTCCTGTGGACTGTGATGAGGAAGGGGAAGGCAGAGGGAAGCTCCACCCTCTGACTCAGCTTCTGGTGGCCCCAGTGGAGGCAGTGCAGTCTCTCAGCCAGGTCACGTCTGCCTGCTCGCTCCAGTCCATCTTGCAGCAACTTCGTCTTATTGGGCTTGTCCCATGACTTCTCATACCTGTGAATAAAGAGGGACCTCTGAAAAGCATTTCAGGGAAACAAGAGAAATTCAGTGATATACAACGAGAAAAGGAGCTGAGATCAAAGTGATGGAGTGTGTAGAAAATCCAAGAGACCACGGGTAAGACACAAATAAGTTATTTAAGTTTCTCGTGTGAGATTTCTGAGTTTATTAAGACTACAAGGGTTTCAGATGACCTATAAAACTGGACTAAACACTACTAAGATAATCAGATTCATTGACCATTGATTTAGAAACACCAGCGACTGCACACTATAGTGACTATATGTTAACACCACATTTTCAAAAGTATGCACACACAGTGTACCAGCTTTCCAGCATGGCTTTGGCCTGGGCACTCTTCTCTGTAGACCTTGTGTGGAACCGTCCTATCTCAGTTCTGTTGAAGCCAAGCTCATATGCCAAAACTGTCCACTCAAAGCCAAGCTGCCTGGAGAGCTCCTGCAGTGTCTTCAGATTGATTACAGCATCCTAAAAAAAAAAGAAAGAAAGAAAAAAAAAAGAAATGATGTGCAAAATGATCTAATATTTGAAGATGCATGAAGGTGTAAATGAAAACAGATTAAACATACCTCTTGGGCTTTGTTGGGCATTATCAAAAATTCCAAAAGGTCAGCACTGCAAGTCACACTAAGTATCTGTCTTCAGGTCTAACTGAATGATTTTGTGCAAAAGATAAAAGATAAATTTAGAGAACAAATTTCCATGTAGAAGGTGAAGAGTTTAGTCCCCTACCCTGAGGTACAGTATGTCAAAGATGAGCGTGTTTGAGTGTTACTGGGGAGATTTGACATCAACACACTCACTTGTTAAACATTAGTCACTTTGTGACCACCTTGTGAAACTAACAACTGCCAGGTTGAACTCTCCACATCAAAACCAGTAAACAACTGCAATGTGCTAAAACTGAATTCTATATTTAGTTTTATAGAAATGAGCACCTTCATCTCATTTTTTACTGAACAGCAGTCTTGTTAGCATTCAAATATACTTTACATCTGAGGGATGTGGAACTGGACTCAAAGTGCTTTAGTGCTGCATTATCTTTGTTTTACCAGGGAAGTGTACAGCAATATGGTTTCACCTTTATGCCATTGATACTCCAAAATGTTTTCAAGCTGCATCGTGTATGATGTAAATGAAGGCATGAATTCTGAACCACAATAAGTAAAGCTGTTAATAAAAAAAATAATTGTTCATCCATCCATTTTCTGCCACTTATCCAGGTCTGGGTTGCAGGGGCAGCAGTCTCCCCAGCCACCTCTTCCCAAGCCAGCTGAGAGATATAATTTCTCCAGTGTGTCCTGGGTCTGCTCCCAGTGGGAAATACTCGAAACACCTCACCAGGACAGGAGGTGTCCAGGACAAAAAAAAATTAATCGCCACCTTATTGTGGTGGAGGGGTTTGTGTGCCATAGGGATCCCAGGAGCTATGCTGCTATGTTGCTGGGCATGGCCGAATAAGCCACACGGGCCAGCCCTCCTGTGGACCCACCACCTGCAGGACTGGGGACGTGTGGTTCCAAAGCAATGCAGATCAGGCTCTTGGGATGTGGAAAAATAATTGTATAGAAGCTATTTAAGGTTAACCACAGTAAGCACATGCTGTCTAGAGTTCTTTGCCATGAATATTGGCATTCAGCTCATGGAGTCTGCTGTTGGCTAGTATAAGCAAGTAACACTAACTGCTATGCGATGTCAGAGTACTGTGCAAAATCACTAAAGATTAAAGTTTCTGACTGTCTGGCTTGATATTAAAGCACGTTTACAAAGGCCTTTCTGGATGCCTTTTACTCCACTACAGTACCCATTTACTTAAAGCAACTTTGTAACCATCATTAGCTCATTTAAAACTTCCCTCAACTGTTCATTAAGACAACAATGAAATCAGCAGCTCACCATTGGCCTTCATCCCTTTCCCCTATTGCAATTTACCTTTTTAATTCCGTTGGTTCTTTACTAGGTAAACAATAATAAGAAGGACTGGAAGAGTGAAAAAATGTTTTGAAATGTCTTTATTCACTTTAAAAATTCACTTCCTCTTTAACTTCTTGCCATCCATTAAAAGCATGAGGGCTCCTTGTGCAATATCACCGCAGCGATTACGCTTATCAAAGAACAAAGAAATTTAATGTAAACATTAATTAAAAAGAAACAAGCCAAAAGATAAAGTGTGTACACTGGCATTAATGAATGTCATATTTAAAAAACAAAACAAAACAAAGGAGATCATTTATCTGAATGTGTTAATCATAATTCTGATCCAAAGTGCTGCAAGGTCCAGCCAATAACTATAACTAACATAAATTACATTACTTTTCTTTTCCACAGGCACAGGAAGTAACAAAATTCCAACTTCGGGTTCAACTTCGTATCTGACACCACAGTCTGAAAAAAATAGTACTTCCAAAACTAGTCATATGAAATCATTAAAAGCATGTACAAAAGCGTGGGATTTATTTTTCTAAGCTTTCAGCTGGAGAGAAATGTTTATTCTGCTGAGTGAAGGAATTAACAACAACAAACCAAGAAACACATATCAAAGATGATCCATTTCACATTTCAACAGCTGATTATCAGAGTATTGCCTGGTTGTTTCATAGTGCGTCAATCTGTGTTTCAGCAGGTAGTAAGTTTAAGATCCAGCCTGCTGGACCTGTATGCTAGTCTTTACTTTGTCCTTCAGCGAAGAGTAGTGCTTATATTCATGTTAACAGTCGCTCTCTCGGGTCACAGTTCAAGTCTAGGGACCTCCTGACAGCGACATTTTAAATCAGTTGGTTCCCATGCAGTGTTACCCTGTGCACCTCTCAAATTCCTGCTTATTTGGGTTCAGTAGCAGCCATCTTTCCAGCTGCTGTCCCTCAGGGCACTCAGAGCAGCCAGGCTCTTTGGAGGAGTAAGCAAACTGCAGACAGAAAAAAAAAAAATTAAGTAAGGATATAAATTAATAGAATGAAATCAAAAGATGCATCATCCCACACACAAATACTGTGAGCTCTTGACCTTATTATGTAATATGCTGCTCAGTGCAGTTGATTGTAATCTATGCCAGTAGAGCCCAGTGTGTACATTTTAACACTCTTTGCTCATTCTTTTAAAAGACCCAATGCATTGGCTGGGAATCGGACCCAGGTCTCCCGCATGGCAGGCGAGAATTCTACCACTGAACCACCAATGCCACAGCCCATGACTGCTACATGAGGGATCGCATGCACCAACTCATGGCTCAGAAAATGATAACATGAGGTTTTGTACTGACATTTGTGGTCACCACAGGATGAATCTCACCAACTGTGCTGATCACCTGACATGAGGTCAAAATTTCACTTCATCCAATGATAAGGTTTCGGGTCGTTTATATATTGGTGGGGAACTGAATTACATACAAGTTGGTTCCTGTCAAAAAAGAACCACACTGACACTGTGAAAGCACGACTAGTCGTAGGCCTTCAGACTTTAAATGACTGAATGAATGAAACAAGTCACAAACTAGTGGGCTTTCACCTCTTCTGACCTGGATGTACTCGCTTACATGTGTAATGTGTGCCAGTAGAAAAGAGTGTGACATCTTTCTTTGTTTAAAGGCGCAGTGCATTGGCCGGGAATTGGACCCGGGTCTCCCGCGTGGCAGGCGAGAATTCTACCACTGAACCACCAATGCCATGCCACAGGGCCTCTACAGGGTCATTTGCTAGCATGCTGAAAGCGCTGCTTCTCTTCTGCTACATTTGCTCATACTTCCAAAAAGCCAACAACTTGTGGCTCAGAAAATGACTGCGTGACATTTTGTACTGATCACCAGAGGATGAATACTGTGAGGTGTCTCAAAACAGGCGAGTTCTCCCACTGAACCACCTTATCAGGGGGCTACAATAGCATGTCTCACTTGAACAACAAAAGCTCAACTACTTTTGGGACAGGTTTTAGACCACATGCTTTAACCTTAAATGGATGTGTAAGTCACAAACTTGTGGGTTTTCACCTGTTCTGATCTAGATGTACCCACATTGACATGCTAGACATGCTACATGTTCCTGGGTCAGTGAAGAACGTTTTTGGTTTTGTCAGAACAGCTGAGTGTCTATATTTGCATACACTTTGCTGTTATCCGACTCTTTTGAAAAGGCTTAGTGCATTGGCCGGGAATCGGACCCGGGTCTCCCACTCTTTGGAAAGTATAAAGGAAAATCTTTCCAGTGGCTTTTGGAGAATGGTGTAATTTAGATCCTCCATACCCTTTTCTTTAAACCAGCAAGGGCCTATGCACTATTTCTTTTGTCAAAGGAAGATGCATCAAAGTTATCCTGCTGAGGGAAACAAGTGCAGGAGAAGAAGGGGTGAAAAAGATGAAAAGGCCAGACTCCCAACAGGCAGGCTGCCTCTGCAGATTCTGCCACATGGACCCGAAACAGGGACCAAACAGTCCACACATTCATACAGGCTTCCCTGGTGTGGCAGAGAAATACATTTACTGCCCTTCTAAAGTGCACTCTATACAGAGATAAGGGCATGGCCAAGGAGATGAGCTGGAAGGAGTTTCAGCAGTCTCCTTTCTATGAGGGAGAAAGACAAAGATGGGTGGAAGAAAGAAAGAAATAGTTGACACTGTGTATGTAATTCAAAGGGTTAATCTAATTACAGTTATGGATGTTTCTTTTTATTATAAATGAAAACAAATTTTGAATGGATATAAATATAGAAACATACATAAGTTACTTTCTGCAAAAGCATCAACACAGTGCTCTCTTCTCTATAGCCACTTGGACCTTAGGTACACACTATTAAGCTGATACCCCCTTTTGGTTTATTTTTTTTCCTTTGTTTTTCCTTGTTCGTAACTGCTTTTGTCAATAAATATATATTAAAATTAAAGTAATTAAAAATTTCATTCTTACCATCTACCTTTCCCCTGCATTACTATTTTTTTCTACACTTAATCAGGCTATCTAAAACAATATCTACAACAATAAGTTATATCTTTAGTTTTAGCCTTTGTATGTAACACTGGGATATCTACATGACTGTACACTTCCTGTCTGTATTGTAACACCTGTTCAGATGTTCTAGAGTCTTGTCTCTGACAAATACTGCCACATTACTATAAACCAAAAACAATTAAAACTTACAAAAATAAACTAAAACTAAGTATCTTTTGAAAAATAACAACTACGCTAAAAGGAGCGAACCCTGTTTGGAAGCTAATTGAAACTTTTTTTTTTTTTTATAAAAACAACATAAAAAATAAACTAATGAAAAATACAAGACTATAATATGTCTGGCATGTATCAAAAATGTGATGATACAGTTTATTCTGCATTATGTACTTAGTGAAAGTAACACTATATAATAATAAAAATATAATAATAAAAATCAGGATAATCAAATTATAAGAAAAAGCAAAGTGAATAATAAATGCTATCCACATTAACTGAATAAAAATTGCTGATCCTCCTTTGATACTGTAACACAAGCTTTGTCCGCACCAGGACTCGAACCTGTAAATAATCAGGTGACTTGTCATTGGACGAGAGCGTTGTGCGGCACTTTAGACAGCGATAAAAAAAAAGCTTCTACTTGATTGGCTGTTGCTGTGTTACACCTACTGTATATGTGATGGGCCCCAGCATGGCAGGCAAGAATTGTACCACTGAACCACCAATGCCATGCCCCAGGATCTCTACAGGGTCACTCGCTAGCACGCTGAAAGCGCTGCTACTCTCTTCTACCAACTTGTGGCTCAGAAAATGATTTCATGGCTTTTTTTTACTGACATCTGTAGTCACCAGACGATGAATCTCACTGACTGTACTGATCGCCTGAGATGAGGTCAAAATTTCAGTTTACCCAATGCTAAGGTTTTAGTTCTTTTATACAGTAATTCCACACCATCATTTCAAAACCTTTAGCCCCATAGCTTTCACTAGAGGCTAGCATGACATTTTTGCCCATGCACATCAGCACACAGTATTGGTGAAGTTCTCCTTTAAATTCACATGTTGGTAAATGTGCACTTACCTGCGCGTGGGTTGGGTGATTTTACTTGGACGTGGAACTCCACTTGTTCCTACAAAGGAGGCTGGTCGAGGGAGGGAACTGCGGGGGGCAGCTGGCTGGTTGATGTTGGTGGCTTTTAGGGCCTGCGGTAGCAAACTGCTGCTGTTGCTGGGTTTGAGGGGCTGAGGCAGTGCGGCACTGCTGGAGATGGAGTTTAGACTGGCAGAGGTGGTCAGAGAGGTGGAGGTGGGACCCTGCTGGACTGTGGGGCTTACGTAGGCTGTGGCTTTTAGAGGGTGTCGTGCCATTGTCGGGAAATTCGCTACACTCTGGACTCGCTGACTGAGCTGACCTGGGGAAGGAACTAAAACAGGGCAAGAAAATGGGTGAATATTAGTAAGTATAAGCATCATATTCCAATTACTGCATTTCAAATTGCCATCCGAAAGTTGAGCTATACATTCATTAATGAATAAAACAGATTTTTCCTTAGGTGGACTATTCAGACATAAAAACAAGTGCCTTACTGGAGGACTGGAGTCGCGCAAGCCCATTGGATGAGTCAAAGCTCTGGCTGCTCCGGAGGGAGGGCATCATTGGCAAAGAGGAGGGGCCGTGGGAGGGTGGGTTGACAGGGGAAGCCAAGCTTGGAATACTGGGGACACTAGGCATGCTGGGAGCTCGGATCAGGTTGGGCATGCTTCTTCGTAGTTTGTCTATGCAACAACATCAACAAAGCCGATCAGGTACTGCAGATGCCAAATTAATTTTAGCTTTTGGAAATTTTAGGATTCATTTGACATTTTGTTGCATATGAACAGTAAGCGCTCGCGACAAAGAAATAATCCAGACCATAACCTCCTGTAGAACCACAAGTTTTTTATTTTACAGTTTAAATTTAAGAAGCATGACATATCATGTTCATTAATGAATTTTGGAGGTGCTAGCAACTGAAAAATTTCCCATGTGGTCCACTCTTAATGTTAAGATAAGCCAAATGGCCATGAGATATAGCTTATACAGACATGTGAGTGTTATATTATTTCCTAAAATGTTGCACTATTCTTTAAACAATCCTGACTTAATCCAACTAAAAATGCATACCATGTTAACGTCCTAATCCTAATAAGGAAAAAAATCTAAGATTTGCTCCTCACAGCAATAGCTGTCTTGACTGAAACAGAAACAGATATCTGGATATAAATATTCATAATCTGTGGGCAAGGACCAAGGTTTCTGGTACTAGAATACGTTTCTGTTTGTATTTCTCTTTTAGTCTAATTACATCTGAGCAGGCTTTGGTGGCATGCAGGTAAACAGTCCATGTGGTGCGCAGAGAGATTGCATTTCAGCAAATGCAATGTTGAAACACTTAGCTAGCGTCTGATTGAATTTTATCAGCCTTTTTAATTTTACCAGCATTCATAAATACTGAAATGCAGATAGAACAGGAAGTGTTGACTGCCAGCATCTGCTGGTTACACCAGAAGCCCAGAGATACTAACTGTTCTCTGTGCTCCTCTCCCTAGACGATAAGAATGTGTTCCCAGATCAGATCAGGTCACTCACCTGTGCTATTTGTGTATGCTGTGTGTGTTTCTGTGATCAGGCTGGAGGGTCCAGAGTACTGCGAGTGTCCACTGAGTGAAAACTGATGGGTGGTCGAGCTGCGTCTGCAGTCTCTGATACTGGAGAAGGTGTGAGAGTGGGGCAGGCTGCCCCGCTGCATAGAGCCTGTGCGGAACAGTCGAGGCTGGGGAGGCGGGAGCTGGTCGTACCCCTCGTCCTCCTCATCCTCCTCCTCAAGATCCATCTCACTGCGCCTGAGGGAGTGCAAGGAGAAGCTGGAGCTGCGACGGCTGGCTGTGGCTGAGGTAGAGGCGTAGTCTTGTCGGAGGCCTACAGGGCAACAAATCAATGCATTTATCCGTGGAAAACGTGAACCCTATATGGTATATGATACATTTCCTTCTGGAGGCGCCGCTCATCCATTATTCATTTACTAAATCGGCAGACTGATATAGGGAAGTTTTTCTGAAATGTCCTGCATAATTTAACAGCACACCAGCGCAATAAGATACTGCTTCCTAGTCAAATTCAGCTGTATAAAGGTCATTTATTTTTCAGCCATTTATTGACAAAGTAGCAGAGTAACTTTTTTAAGTCTCTCCAGAAGGCTCAGCATTAGTGATTACAATTTGGGTGGGTGTCAAACAAGCACAAAACTTATAGTGAATATAGCCACTATATTCACTATAATGTGAATACAGTGGCAACAATGAATTTAAAAAGCACTGTGTAGATAAAGTTCTATTAACACTTCTTGAAAAAGGGGTTTAAGTGCTAAATATCAATTATGATCACGGTTATGAAGGTGGTTCTTATTAGGAAGCATAAGTAAAGCTTTATCTTTACTTATACAGTAAAGACAGTATAAGTAAAGATTCATACGTTCGTTTTCAAAGCAATGTACAATAGACAGAAAAATTATTCCAAAATAGAAGATTTAAGATCATGCCTGACCACAGGCTTGTTGGTGGCTGTAGTCATGTGGCAAAAACTTTATTTACAATTCCATAAGAGCACAGTTGGTGTCCAATTTATTGCTTTCTCCCTCATTGCTCAGTGTATCATTAGGAGCTGCGCATTAAGCAGCTGAGGCAAGAGTCACTTACAGCTCCATGCCACATTTGTCATGTCGTTCTGCCCACTTGTATCTAATCAAAACTGAAAGATTTGATTCAAATGCCTTTTATTACACTAACACATTCCCTTTCACTTGGAAGATACACACTCCATCTGCCTTTTCACTGTGATGAAAGGATAGTATTTACACAGTATTTAGACGGTGCAACATATTGCTTTGATAAAGAGTCAATTAATCAATTTACTATAACCAGGGTTCCTACATGTTTCCCTTTCAAAATGTCACGCTTTTCCACAATCAAATTTCCAGATTTCTTTGTAGATTTTTCACATCATATTTCCCATTTAGGTAAAATAACTACATGTTTGTCATGTAAACAAATTAATTTAAAATATAGAAATACTAACAGACTACTATATATATATATATATATATATATATATAGTATACTAATAGAGTAAAGCTACTTGTCACAAGGGGTCACCACAGCTGGTAGCTCTGCATGTTTGATTGGCCCTTCCTGATGCAACCTCAAAGGGGATCTGTGTCTAGTGTCTCCCTCCCACTTAAAATTAAAAACTAAAAATCAGGTCAGAAAATTAGTTGAAAAAAGAAAGTATGGGTTACCCTCGTTTCCTGATATCTCCATCACTAGATAACTTAATATTTGGTTATTTGTGATGTGATTGTGTGGCAACTTGATCATGGGTCTTCCAGTTTCACACAGTTTAAGGCACCTGGGGCAGAGCTGTTTTCCAGTCTGTGATGTACAGGCATAAAGGCAGCTCTGCGTAGGAGTGTGCTGTAAGTCGGGTGGCATACTTCTTGCCTCGCTTTTGTCGACATCAAGCTCACTGTGGCCCACGCTTTCTCACACATCGGTAAACATTTTGGCTGCAATGGCTCCCTGCTCCAAATGCCATGAAAAACACTCCTTGTATCAGTTTATTAGTATAAATCCAGGGTTTTAGATTTTAGAAAATAGAATAGGGACAACAGTCTAGAAACATGAATATTTTTCCATACTTATCTAGGTCAGGAAATTACAAAAATGAAAGTTCCTAATATTCACACTTTTCCATACTGGGTGAGAACCCTGTGTCAGCTATACAACAGTGTGAGATTTTTAAAAAAATGGCAGAAACATTTAAGACATTGTCTCAAATGTGAATGTTTTCTGTTTTCCACCGTCTTCTATGTTTGATTATAGACTGTTAGCCAGACAAAGATCATTTTCAAGTTTACTTTTGATTGACATCTTTCATGAGTCACAATCATTCACAAACATAACCAACAAATTCATCCATAATGAAAATAATCATTAGTTTCTCCAATAAATCAGTTCAGTGAAGTCTTAGATTTAATGTTTTGCTAAAGGATACTTTAGCCTTAGTGGGAGCCAGAAATCAAACCATCAACCCCGTGATTGCTTCCTCATAAAATGAAGCACAATCTGATAATACCATTCCAGCTTATTATGACCCATATTTGTCACAGTCTTTGCTCAAATTTCTAGTACTTTCCATACATTTTGTATAAAACGTAAACATTCTACTCACTCTCCTCCTGAAGTCGTGCCATGACCTCCACATCTGTCATGTCCTGCAGTTTGTAGCTCATAGAGATGGAGTCATCTTCCAGTTCGGACACACCCACCTCGCTGTCCAGGGAAGACTGAGGGGTGATTGCTGCATGCCGACGACCCACATCTAAAAATGCACGGGAGACACATATCAAAATCTCAGCATTCACTTTCTAGAGCCAAGAATTGGACACAATATATGAGGCAGGAATAGACGCTTCTCTGACCGTGTCTCTGAGTTGTGACATTTATGTGTGTATAATCATTGCAGATGGATGGTGACTCCTACCTAATTAAACTGCAGAAATTAATGACAGAGCAGAGTGGACATGCTGTCAGTGATGTCTTACTGTGGAGAGTAGAGTTTGATAGGAAGGTGGGCGCTCTGTCACTGAGGCTGCAGCTGGCCCTGAGAGGGAGACTCGGCTGAAGATAGGACTGACCAGACGATGGCAATGGGGCTTTGAAGGAGAAAAACACAGCACAAGACAGAGGATTCAATCACTGATGACTAACCTAACCTGCACTCTCTGATATTTGTGTTAATATAAAATATAGATGAATGGGAAGAAGGAGCTGTCTTCTGGTAGAGTTTGAGATTACTTGTCCATCTGTGTGAGGGTATGACCATATAATCTCTTCCCTGCAGTTTGCTGTAATCTGATTGTAAACTGGAAGTAGCAGGTTGTTTAAGAATCTGGGTTATGTTTATACAGCGAGTTCCAAAATTATTTTGGAAGCAACAGATGCTTTTGGCTCTATGCTGTTATTACTTTGGATGCAACATGAAACAACCACTATGAGGTCAAAGGAAAGGATTTTAATTTGAGCAATGAAGATTATTGTACCTAAAGGTTAAAAGGCTCTAAATGTTGTCAGTGCAAAAAAAAAAAAAAATGTTATTATGTTGTTAGATTTTGGAATGAAGGCAGCTGTTTTCTAAGGGTTACAGAAGAAGGTTTAAGTTGCTGTGCAAACGTTGCCGTGTTCAGAGACAAACAGATCACACATTAATGCCAAGGTGTCATTGTGTTCATGTGGGGAACAAATGTGGGGAGTAAAACTTCCTCGCTAAATAAAGGTCCAAGTTATAGGAAGGTTGCAATGATATTTTCACGGTATGGTAACTGTCTTTGAAAATACCATTTTTTCAATAAATTCTATCAGCTACAACAACTCTTGAAAGAATGAAAACAAGTTTTGTTTTTTGGGATGAAAAAATGCTTCATTATGGGTCAGTCACACTAGAGTTAAAAATAGGTCGGCAACCTCCATGTGACTCTGAAAAATCAGTGGTTGCCCTTTGATTGCATTGAATTCTTTTGCTGTCAGCGACTGATTGCAAGTAGTTGTGGCAACCAAAATGGTCGCCCAGAGGTTGAGCATGTAACACCCTCAACCTCTGGGCAACCAGAGGCAAGGCAACTGCAGTCTGACTCAGACGGACTGCAATCACTCTGACACAGATTGGCCAATAAGTGCTGTCTAATATATAAATGCAGACAGACTGCCAACATGTTGCAATCAATCTGAGTCAGTCTGCACAGATGAGCACGGCTCATCCGCGATGCGTCTCTTTGCAATAGAGGACTCAACTCAACTGGTTGCCAACTGGTTGTATTCTGGTTATGTTCCTATATAAAAGCAAGGTTGCAAGGTGCCTATGTGATTTTACAGTTAAATTGCCGTCCTGCAGCAACTACGTCTCTATTTGTGGAGGAATTTCTGTTTCAAATCTACAAGACTCAGGCTGGACTCTGAATGCAAGTAGTTAATGTGAATTTCTGTGTATTATGTAGACGGCAACAGATTTGCAAGAGACGGCAAAAGATTTTGAATTTTCGCTGATTTATCACAGTTACTTCCAGTATTGTCACAAACAGATTGCATGTAATTGCCAATTTGACCCATTCTATCGCAAACTGATAGCAGACTGACTCCATCTAATTGTCGTTTTATCACCATCTTGACGTGACCATGTCGCTTTGAAGATGGCAACTGACTGCAAGTGGTCGCAGACCTGGTCCCCGTCTTCGAAGTAACCATTTCAAAGGCACCAAGCTCACAAGTTCATTGCTCACAGTTCCAAAAGTTTTGGTCGTGCCGCGGCCTCCAACCACTGTTTTCCCTAGTGCGACTGTAGCATTATGGTGTCACTTCCAGCGAAGTTGGTCAGACTCCATTGTTTAGACTGATATTGGAATTTTTAACCCCATCCCCAAAAATGAAACAGTTGAGAAGGAAAGGAGATAAACAAGAGTAGGTGAGATTCTCCTTTTTTTTTAAATAACATAGATATAGAAATGTGGATTTCATATCGATCTATAACCTGAAAGCAGTGTACAAACTGCATCCCTACATGCTAGTGCTTCATTAGAACTACCAACATAATTTGTTGGTACTTGGTCAAAAAATCGGGCAAAAAAGTTATCGTGTGGTAACAGACATGAAAGAACACATTTCATGGCAAGTAATCAACCTAACTTATGTCATGGCTGGGTATAATGATGCCCAAAAGATATTATCAGCGAAACACAGGACAGAGCTCTGTGAAGAACATAAAAAATACAACATGAATCAAACCAAAACTCTGAACATAGCCTGCTCTGGACTAGGTTATGTGTTCAGCATAAGTTACCATGCTGATCTAGCCAGGTACAAAAAGAGCCACGTTAATGACAGTGATGTCTCTGACTTAAGCCTGAGCATAACTGACTAGCCCTTAATCTCACTTTATAGTACAGTATAGTTTTAAAGATGTTTAATGCTGAAGGCACCATAAGAAAAAAAAAATCAAACGTCAAACCCATTAGAGTTTATCCTTCTGGGGATCTGTCTGTACAAGATCTTCAAATCAAACAATTTTTGAGAGAGTTCAGTTTGGGCCATAGTGGTGAACCACCCAACAAAATGACATTTCCATCCACACACCACCTCTGTTAGCATGGTTACAGATAAGGTGATAAGAAACTTAATAACCAATTCATCCAAAAAAATAATGTTCCTTCTAAATACTGAAACTCACCACTTAACAGATTAGTGTGTTTAGTGATTTCAGTTTGTAGCTGCATACTCAGATACAAACCTCACCAGACATTAGAGTGTCTATTTTGTGTTAGCAGCTATTACACATGCATTTGTGTTACCTGAGGACTCAGTTAGTGCAGCAGGTTTAGTGTAAGGCAGGATGGGGCAGCTGAGGGTGGAGAGCCCCTCTATGCAGCTGTACGGACGGACGGAGGACACTCCTCGCCACCGCTTAGCTGGAGACAGGATTGTAGGGAAGGACATGTTAGTCTGATTGCATCAGCGTGTAACACAAATGTACAGTACATTGATTATATATTTTAACACACTCTGACGAAAATGTTAATCTGCTTCTAGCAGATCAGTACTGACCTTGCAAATGTCTGAGCTCGGACAGAAGAGGCTCATACAGTAAGACGAGGTTTAGCTTACCACTGCGGCTTATCGGGCTAAACCGCAGATATTTTTTTGGATAGATCTCAGGATAAGCAGGGATTGTGCATGTAGGCTACAACACATTCCCAAAATCAGAATTAGATTTACTATGGACTCGTTTGGGGTGTACAGGGTTCATTTAGAGCCCTTAAACGTGATTTGTACTACTGTATTCATTTTATGGTACGACGCTATCATAACATCCACTTTATTAATGGTAACTAAAATCTTTATGGAAGGCTTGTTAAAGCATATTTTTTGGGTGTCTAGATCTTTTACTGTCAAATCTATAAATCACTGATAAATGACAATTAAACCAATGCGTTGCAATATATGAACCCTTAGCTTTAGGGTATGCTTTTAGAGGATGATGTTAATATTTCTGACAGATTAATGCTGACTAGCAGTGAGTAAATTCAGCTTGGTTACATAATGTGTATTCAGTGTGTCTGATTGGTAGTCTGAGAGGCTCACACCTGACAAAGTGAAGCGTTTGGGACTCCTGACACAATCAGGCTCAAACGCTACTGGATAAAACTAGCATTCATAGCAAGTTACACCAACAACGGCTGCTGGCTCTTAAACACAAAGGTGTATTCATGACCCAGAGGAGGAGAGCCAGCCTTCACTGAATACAGCTTTAAAGGAAGAAGAGGACCTTCAACCACACACACACCAATGCCAATGAACGTCAACACAGACACTAACAAATGTGCATTATCAGGAGGCACTGTGAACACCACACACCATTAATATGAAAATATTTCATCACGGGAAATTATTTTGAATGTTAAAATTTAAAAAAAAAAACCACACATGAACAGCATATAGAGAGGAAAGTATGAGCTTTCACTTGTACAGGCTCTTGGTGCAGAGAGTGCTGAGCGAATCCGCCTCGAAAACCCATTTAATGTAATGCATGGTTTCTATGGTAACCATATCCCCATGCATGAGAGTAGAAACTGTAAAGCACCAGATCTAAAACTGGGTCCAGGAGCAAATACATATTTGGCAGCACGCAAGTATAAGAGTTCTAATCATTTTGGATTTAGGTTAGTTCATATATATGTCATATTATCATTTTGGAAACCTCAATAAACCCCTTGTCCCAGTTAGTGGAAATATGCTTAGAAAAATGGATACTGTAGCATGCAAAAAGTCTGCATTCATCTGCCCTGAGTACAAGTTATGCAGCAGTCAGAAAAACAAAAACTATTAAGATAAATAACAGAAATTGTGTTGAAATGAAAGCAAAATTCTGATATCAGTAATTTTGTGGATAAAATGCATTGTCATTCTCAGCAGGAACATTAGTAAGTAAATCTTACAGTGTAACAATAGCAGAGTTTCACAACAACTTTTTTTTTTATTTAACTTTTTTAAATCTTCTATTGTCCCTAACAATAAATACAGTATACAAATGATAACATGCAGTGCTCAGTATTAGCATGAAACTGCAGTGACTCAGTCAGGCCAGCCACAAACTATAGATACACCTGTGAGTCAAGGTGCAGGGCAATGTGGAGCAATTTAACAGAAGAGACAGGGTGAGCTCAGAGCATCTGGAGAAGCCGCAGCAAGAGCACACAACAAATTAGTCATTAAACTAAGAATTAAGTTCTCGACTGTTCGCCCATCTCAAGTGCTTCATTCAAGAAGGTGACAACAGCATTACTGCACGTATGTAAGTGACATATTTGAAATTATAGTGTTTTTTTTATGGGAAGTCCCCGCCAGTACGTGAGAAAAGTAGATATAGTAACAGAAGTCGATGCTGTTAGCGGCAGTCACCTTACTTTAATCAGCCATAAAGTGTGCAGACAAGCTCAGGCTGCAGTATAGTAGTTACTGAAATATATAAATATAATGAAAAATAACTCTGTAACCATTACTGCGCTTGTGTTTTTAACATGATATCAGTTTTCTGTTTTTTAATATCACAGTTATTGTCAATATGGAAACAACATGTGATTCATTCAGAAGATACAGAGAAATAATAGGTTTGTTGACCGTGGACAATCACAGTCATCAAACTGTTATGATCACATAACACGCAAGGGCAAGATAAATAAATATGCTTTAATGTGTTTCGTGCAATTGTTACAGTATATTTAAAATGTGATCAAGATTAGAGTAAAACATAAATATGCTAAAAAGTTGTCTGTTATGTATTATCTCATACAGCATAATGTTTGTAATATTTTCATATTTAATTCTTATAATTATGTTGTATGTGAAAATTATAGATCTGTTTAAAGTGTGTCTCATTGTATTAATTTCTCATGAAAATGGGTAAATCAATCAATGTATGAGACATATAAGTCTCTCAAGACATACATTAAATATGTTTTTTAAAGCTTTTGATTTTCATAGGCTATACTGTATCCTTTAATTTTTTAAAAACTGGATTTGAATTTAAAATGGAAAAATTTCATCACTTAAATCATACTTTTTTCAAAAATCCTCCTTTTAAAAACCATGAACAAGGAGCCAGTTATAGGTGTTGCAGTAGGTGCGATGATGGTAATTTGAACAAAGCTTTATAATCCTTTCTACATTATTTTGCAGCTAACACAGTGTTTAGCCACTTTTTTTTTTTAAATTTACACATAAACATATCTTTAATGTTCTCTGAACAAACTGAACGTAAGGTGAAGTAAAACTCACAGCTTTACAGAGAGAGCGTTAAAGTTGGAAACGTTGAGTTTGTGCAGTGAACACCTCCCACGGTTCACACGCTGCAGCAGAAATTCTGTTGCACATGGAGATATTTTGTGTGAAGTGTTTTTCAGCTCATCATCACACGTCAGCAGCCAGCGAGACAGATGTGGCCACAGATGAGGGCTGTTAATCTGAGCGGTAAGTACACTGTACCTTGGTCCAGTCTGTGACAGAGAGTCATCTTAGCGAGCTCCACCTCAGGCCCTGGGTGGTCCAGTACCTGCCTGCACCACTGGAGAGGGCTGAGGACACTCTGACCCTGCAGCTTAGCTTTGGGACTCACATACAGCCTGGAACACACAGGACAACAAACTGTTAGGTCTTGTCACTTTTAAGGCAGCCCATGCTGTTTCTTTACACAGAGAACAGATGAAAAATTAGCTCAGGGCTGCTGTGTATTTGCAGAATAATCAAAAAATAGTAGCTAGAGAGCAAAATAAAAAATAGCAGCTCAAGCTGTCTAAGAGCATGTTTTACAGCCACACTATATCTCATCTACTATTACCCAGTGAAGTAAGGCCAGTGTGGCTGTGCGATTTTTATAAAATCCAAATACCAACTATACCCTAAATGTTTCTACAAAATGGTAAGAACATAAGCCATGGAACTAGAAGTATAAAATATAATAAAATCGCTGACAACTTTATCCACTCTAGTGACATACAGAATGAATGCAAGAGTACATCACATACATTAAAGCTATCTTTAATGTGGGTGGTAAATACTTGTAGCACTGCAAAATTTAGTCAGTTATCAATTAGATACAATTTATCCATTTATCAATTTATCAAGAAAAAACAATGATTTAAATTTTAAAAATGATACATCTCTATCTAACTCAGCCATGTAAATCCTAAAATTACAGACTCCTATATCGTAACTAAATGTTATGTCATCTCAATATCCAAGTGAAAGAAAATTAACCAGACAGAACTGACCTTTTTTTCAGCAACCAGGCCTTAGTGTTATACTGACTTGGGGGGGGGGTAATTGGCTGTGTTAAATGTAGTAAAGCTATACAAGTACAGTGGCTGAACTCTGGATCCTATCCTTCAGCTGTGTGCTACATTTTCCACATCATCACACCACATACATAAAGCTGGAAACGGTTCAGCAGTCAGATACCTCAGTCTACAGCCTGCGCTTCAAAGTAGTTCAGCCTAAGGCTGAATACTACACACAAAGCCAAGCTGTTTGATCACAGGCTGAAGGGGGTCATTGTTTCTAATTTCATCCCAGTGCTCCTTACTCTGAATAGATACCTATGCTGCACGCACAGTGCATGCTGGGATGCCCAAAGCTTTGTCAGATCTAGCCTTGTTGTTTTTCCTCTTGTGAAAATCACTGCTTGCCAGTGTCTGCAAGTCTGCTCCACCAAGAGAGAATGTAATCAGTGTCAGGATACATTACATACACTGTCTCAAAACTATGGCTAGTTGACAGTCGTGGCCTATTAAGCATCTATTAAAGTCAGACACACACAAGGGACACTGATTTTCACTGTAAATTCACACAAGACATAACATGTCGCTATAATGAATTGGTAGACATAAACAGAGTAGTTACCAGCTATCAGGCTCTCCAATAGGAAGCACGGTGTTGAGGTCCAGAATATCAACCTCATCCAAAACAGTTGTGGCTCCAGCGGCGCCGCTGTCCTCCACAGCGGCATCAGGAGACACCGAGCTCGGCTGAAAATAGGCGAAAGGCTCCTCCGCTGAACCTCGAGGTGCGGGGACACACGCATGCGACTGTGTCGGACTAGAAATGTCATATTTAGTGGAGAAATTGTCACTCACGCACGTCGTACCGCCGTGCAGACACGACAACGATGTCTGAAGATGGGGGCCGATGGAGCAATTGTTCACAGCGTTCGCCCGAGTCCGCAATTGTTCGTTTTGCTTCTCCAATTTTCGCACCAATTCCTGCAGCTTTAGCACCTCGAGCTCCGCGTTGGTGATTTTATTGTTGCCATTGACGTCTGCCATCATCTGGGGGTTCAACACCTCTGCTTCCATTTGGTAAAAAACACATTGAGATGGGAAAAACACCACGGCCTGCCTGCAGAGGGTCCTATTCTATTCAGAGAGGGTGTCCAGATTCCCCCTTTTAAGCTGCCACACACTCACAGATACACACTGATGCTGCTGCTGGGATGACTGCACAGCCTTCATCTGATTGGTCAGCAGCTCGGAGTTCAACTCCCATCGCACCACTGCTGAGGAAGTATTTATTATGGGCCCACATAGAGAGGCTAGCCTACATATGTGATCTTTCTTTACTTATAGGCTACACTTCTTTCACAGTTTTGAATAACAGTAGGTGCACTCAATGTTTTGACAAGTAATCCACAAAAAAGAAAAAAAATGTCTTTAAGTAACCTGAAATAGTACACCTTTCAGGAAACTAGATATTTAAAAAATAGTACTGATGAGTCCAGTACCCACTAAAAAAACTAAAATGACATACAATTGGATTAAAAAAAATAAATCAATTAAATTACACATGTATATTTCATCTGTTTCCCCCCTCAAACTCGGCTCAATACTGTCATTAATTTAGTGGAAGATGATTAAATCAGTTATTCATTGTCTGAGTATAAAACGCTGTAAATACTGAGTCTACAAAAATTAGAAAGAAAAACACTGGAAATTTGAAAACCATGTGATTTTTAATTGAAAATTAAATGGCACTAAGTTAGTTTGCCTTTTTTAAAAAGGGCGCATCAAGTCTAAATTTATTAAAATAAAAGAGGTTACTAAAGTAAAACAACTTTCACTGCAATATTTTGTAACATTTAAATGCAATAAGTTATTATTGAGAAGTTATTATTGAAAAGTTAAGCAAGCTAACCGACCTATTCTTAGTCAATGCTGTACAGTTAACTAACCAATGTATGTATAAAAATACAGGATATATGATGAAATATGAACAATACAACACTGAAAAATGCTCACTAAATACAGCTCTGTAAAAAATTAAGAGACCACTGCAAATTTTTCAGAAATCAGCATCTCTACATATATGACAGTCATTCCATTCCAGTGTCTCTTGAATTCCAACACAAGCACACCTGTTTCTACCTAATAAGGTACTGATGAGGTGATCACCTGAACCAAATCTTATTTAACGAGGAAAAGTATAAAACCCATTGCTGTGGTCATCACTATCCTCTTGCAATAGGACCAACTGGATGGCATAAACAGTGCTAGTAGTACATCAAAAGTAACTGGAATAAAAAAAATAACTACTGACCATGCCAAAAGAAATGAAAAGAAAAGTTTTGTGTGAGGAAAAGAAGGGTTCAATTCTGGCTTTACTGGCAGAGGGATA
>VUQI01000443.1:12079-24614 GCA_015106735.1 Paratilapia polleni | reverse complement strand
TTCAGAATGGGGGAAACAAAAAAAAAAAAAAAAAAAAAAAAAAAAAAAATGCCCATGGATTTTGCATTGTGGACTTCACAGCTAAGTGGGAAAAGATAGATTATCATTGCTGAAAGCAAACTCAAAGGCTCTGTCTCTTACGCAGCAGTTCTTTATGTCCCAGCTTTGAATATTATCTACAAGAGAAGGGCTATGGGCATTGTTGCTGGCTCCGGCTGTGTAATGTCAAATCGATACCTGGTGTGTTTCGGGTTTCACAAATGAAAAATACAAGCAGATTTGATCAATGTACAAGAGGGATGTATGACTTGAGGCTTGTACTGCTCTCGTAATACAAGACGGATCCATAGCGCAGCCTCACTGGTTGAACAGGCGAGATTAATCTATGAACCAAGATGAAAATCGGCACTTAGTTGGCACCAGGTTGACTCAATCGTATTGACTGAATAAGCCAGACAAATCTAGGTAGGGGCACTTAGAGAAGGTTGAGAATTTTTAAAGTTTGCTTGGTCCTCTGAAGTGCCACTCTTCTGTCAAGGAAAACCTCAGAGGGGACAGGTAGACTTAGTAGCATGAGTTGCATAGTTTTTACTGAAAGAAACCAGGAAATTATTTGGTGCTAATTATAATTTGAAGTACAACTCTTGAAAACAGTTGTGAACTAATCTTTTCAAACTGAATTTCCACATGATAAGTGAAAAGTATTGTGACAAGTACCGCAGCAATGTACGAGCAAGCAATTTCTTCCATTAAAAACAATTTTCTCCACATGTGATAATCAGATGGTGTGGCAGGTTTGCAAATATGATACAGGGTGGTGTTATTTAAAAATGGCCTGGTTTTTGCTTATGTGTTTATTGACAAACTGTAGTTTTGCTCTAAGGTTATTTTTGGACAGTGAAGACTTTTTCCTGGCACGCCTCCTGCATGGGTCAAATTAGTGCCATGTCCTGATTGTAGACACATGCACCTGCAGACCTTATGATGAATTTGTGTGGTTCTCGGAAATTAATTTTTGTAGGATATCTTTCTGAATTTGGTGGAGTGGCCAGTCCTAGACAAACTAGTACTGACAGTACTGACTTTTCTTATGGCTGAATGACTTATTTAAAAAAATTCAAAGATATTTTTAAATCCTTTGCCAGACTCACAGGCGTGCACACCTTTTTTTTGAAGGCCATAGAGAATTCCTTAGAGCGTGACTTGATAACACCACACAGTTGAATAGCGAAGAGGATGCCAGACAGGACGAAATTTTGCCTGTTTTAATAACTCTTTGCTGGTTTTCATTGGAGGCGGCACTGTGGTGCAGTGGTTAGCACCATCATCTCACAGCAAGAAGGTCCCTAGTTCTAATCCACTGGTCAGCTAGGGCCTTTCTGGTTGGAGTTCTCATGTGCTCCCGGTACCTGCATTCTCTCTGCAGGTTCAGTCTGGCTTCCTCCCACAGTCCAAAGATATGCTTGTTAGGTTAATTGGTTTTTCTAAATTGGCCATAGATGTGAACATGAATGGTTGTTGTCTCTCTGTGATAGACTTGTCCAGGGTGTACAATGCCTCTTGTCCTATGACAGCTGAGATAGGCTCCAGCCCCTCTGTGACCCTAAACTGGATAAGCGTTTAGGAAAATGGATGAATGGTTGTCACTGTCTTTTCTCTATTTATTCCTATAATGCGGTGGAGAGTCTTCCCTGGATTGCAGATATTCAATTCAATACAGTTTTATTTTCATAGGGCGAGTTCACAACAACAGTCGCCTCAATGCACTTTATATTGTAAGGTAAAGGCCCTACAATTTTGGAGAGAAAATACCAACGATCAGATGATCCTCTATGAGCAAGCATTTGACAGTGCCTGGAAGGAAGAGCTCCCTTTTAACAGGAAGAGACCTCCAGCAGAACCAGGAAGGGGCAACCATCTACTATGGGATCAGGGGACAGAGAAGAGAAAAAAGGAGAGTATAGAGAGACAAGGAAAAAACACAACTGATGGGAGAGAGTAGACAAAAAGTAATTAATTAATTACATGCAGTAATATCATATAAACACGTTGGGAGTGAAAAGAGGTGAGAGGAGAAGAAATTCTCAGTGCATTACGGGAAGTCCCCCAACAGCCTGAGCCTATAGCAGCATAACTAACGGATGGTTCAGGGTCACCTGATCCAGTGGTAACAAAAGTATCAAGAAGTAAAGTTTGAAACCTTAACTTAAACTTAGACAGTGTGTCTGTCTCCTGAATCCAAACTGGGAGCTGGTTCCAGGGGCCTGATAGTTGAAGGCTCAGCCTCCCATTCTGCTTTTAGAAACTCTAGGAACCACAAGTAAGCCTCCAGTCTGAGAGCGAAGTGCTCTGTTGAGATATTTCTCTCGTTGTCTTGAGAATTCTTAAAAATAAACCAAAGAATTCTTCGTAAAATCAATTTGCAAAAGTAGTCTTTGACCTTGTTGCTTTTTTTGTTATTTTTTGTTCATTTTCTTGTACAAAAGCACATCATCGATCTGCACCTGTTACATCTGCCTGCACAGTTCTTTTATGAAAACAGCCCTAAAGCCGATAGTTACAGTTATGTGTGCAGTACAGTGATACACAGGTGCTGCAGAGAGTACATACATTTTCTAGTCTAGCAGACACAATTGATGAAGAAAGGTAAATTGAGAGGTTCACAACAATGAATGGCTGCCCCTCCCTGAGCGTGGTTCTGCCGGAGGTTTCTTCCTGTTAAAAGGGAGTTTTTCCTTCCCACTGTCGCCAAGTGCTTGCTCATAGCGGGGGTCGTCTGATTGTTGGGGTTTTCTGTCTAATATTGTAGGGTCTTTACCACACAATATAAAGCGCTTGAGGCGACTGTTGTTGTGATTTGGCGCTATATAAATAAATTTGAATTCAATTCAATTCAATTAAAGAACCCCCATAGTTTCCCAGTAAACCTTTGGGAACTATAGTTTTTCTCTGACTTCTGACCTCATCATGCACACATACTGCATCAGTCACACCTGGTAGAGAATTCAGATACATTCTTCCAATTAAACACCATAATCGACGGCTCAAATTACTGACCTCTTTTGTAAGACAGGAGTGGTGATGTAAAGTTGAGAAGATCAGTGGCCCCTTGGCCACCTCTCATGGGATGGACCACACCCATCTCCAACCTCACCCTTCACTGTAATCTCAACTGCACATCTGTGAAGGTTCATGACTGCTTTGTGCACTGCTGTGATTTTAATGCATGGACAAACTCTGTCAACAGACACACATATAAGCACCTTCCAAAGTGCTCAAAACCACTGTGGTGATATTTCCTGCTGGGTTTCTCCAGGACTGTCTTTTGTCACAAAGACAACACACACACACACACACACAAAGTCAGCCTCACAAGGTGAAAACAACCACAGCTACACTACTGTGGCTGTTAATGAAAAATGCACTTGTTTATCTCTCAGTAAGTCTCATAAAAGCCAAATCAGTTTAATTGTTTACATTCATGTTAGATGTTTGAAAAAATATATAACTTACACTTCCTTCTCCTCACCCTCAATTTCTTCAGTACACACCCACACACTCTCCCTGTTCTCGTTCATCAGTCTCACTATCACAGACTCTTATCATGTAGCTGTAGCATCTTAAAAACGGAACCAAGAAAGCACTCACCTTGTTTCCTCCATGATTTATGTCAGGGCTGTTGTATTATTGGTTCAGTTAATATCCAGAGTTTTTACACTCATTCAGTCTCAGATTTATCAACTGTTTTTCTAAAGCAATTTAAGTCTTTTTTTCCAAAATTGATTTTAGCTGTTTTATGATATATTACTGGGTACTTATCACTAAATATTTCCTCCTTCGATTTAAGACTCTACAGCACTTTTAATTTCTTAAGCACTAAGTGCCATGAATGATTGTTAGATTTATGATATATAAATCAAACCTCAGTGTGTGTCTAACTGTTGCATCAGAATATTTCCTACCCCTACAAGAGTAAAACTCAGCAGAAAAAAAACAAAAAAACAAAAACTGAAGGCCAGATATAAAGATTGTGACCCCTTTTACCAGGCTCAAGTCAAGAAAATTGTCTTCACCTTATAAAAACCTCATTGCAGTTTTGGTGCAGGCTCTAAATCATCTTAAGGCTTGCTTTTCTGTCTGCACTGAAAGTCAGCCACTAGAACTCATTTGTTAACCATATCTGATTCTCTGTCTGTCCAGCCATGTTCACAGAGGTGCCTCATGATATGACTGCCCAAAGAGGTCAGGATGTGGAGATGGCCTGTTCATTCAGAGGGGCAGGAACTCCCTCCTATGCACTGGAAATCCAGTGGTGGTACATCAGGAACCATCTCGACTGGACGCACAGGCAGCCCTGGACAACCAATGAAGTACGTTCAGAAACTCTATCTTCTGTTTTCTGATGTCCTCTTTTACATCTGTAAATAAACTCTGTCAGATACTTTACTGCACGGTTTTTGTTTAAAGGATATGTCCATCTTTAATGATGATGTTTAAATGTTGGTCTTCATTCCTATCTGTAATAAAACATCTAAGATAGCCAACACAATCATCTGCGAAAACTACATGCTCCATTGCATCTCTGTTGTCTGACTGCTTGTGTTTCTCTTCCCATTAGTTAATACAGTGTTACCGTAATGATTAATGAGATTAAAAAATAACAAAAATAATAAACTCCAGGTTAGAACTATAGACAATCTTGCAATAGGATCACACCAGCCACAACAATACTGAGTTATCAGAATGCACACATCTTCCAACTAGTCTTGTAAATATTGTTTTATATGAACATATTATAAATCATACAAGGGGCTTTAAATATATGTATAAAAAATTAAACTAATGTGGGTGCAGGGGTGTAATGTGGGAACAGGTCATGGGCCCCTTGCCCCTCTTTCTTCCAGTGCTTACCTTGGAGCTTAGCCTTCACTTTGATCTCAGCTACACACTTGTCAAGTTCGGGCTCATTTTACCCCACAGCTACCAGCACTTTGGAAAAGTGCTTATTCTGGCAAACCAGGCGACACGTTTGCTAATGCGGTTGCATATTTTTAGACATTGGCATTTCATAAGAATGACATATATATAACTGTAATGATAGCGTTTGACATGAAACTGATAATACCTGTGATGCCAATAAAAGCTCTGACAGGCAAAAAAAAAATCTTTTTTTTCTTGTTATGTACTTCATCCATAAGGTTCTTCATTTCACAGCCAGATGAAAAACTTACATTCTAACTTAAATTAGGGTAAAATGACTCAAATTTGTTATGGTTCCTCATATTCAGGCAGTGTATTAACTTACCCGCTGACTCATCTTACCCCACTCCCCCCTACAACACATGTATATCCCTTATGATTTCACATTAGCTTGTATTTAAGTGTTTAAAACAACATTAATTACTCTATAAGCTGCATGAGGGCAAAGAAATAATAAAACAATTCAGAGGAACATGCAGCCAATATCAGCATAATTACAACATAATAGTAATGTAATTAGGTGTTAACCAGCTGCTTTCACATCTACCAGTCTTAGAGCAACATTAGTGCTAATTTAGAGTCAGATTCCATGTCACATATATGTTCAGTACTGGATAAAATTAAAATAAGGCTGCTAGATGTTTGACTATGTCAAGCAGCCAGTCTGTTTATTTTTTGGTGATGCACTTGGGAGTTGATAAGAGATGGTCAGACTGAGCCAAATACAGCAAATCAGGAAGAAGACAAAAGTCTACATAGAGTTGGATCATCTAAGCATTATAAATGACATTTGTCCCACTATATTGATATTTTATTCCAACAAAATATAGAACTTGAAGAAATCCTTACTAAGTTCGTGTGGATTTTTTTTTTGTCAAATATTACCTGTGTGAATTTACTGTAGTATATGGACTTAAGTATCCAACTGTCACAGTAAGAACAAAACATATCTAGTGACGTATTCTCGTACATGTATTTCAATTCTGGTTTAGAATTCCAGTCAAACTGAGATGAAATCCTTGTACTAATGTTTGTCATTTTTCCTAGGTGGCTCCTGAGGAGGAGATGGCAAAGGATGCTACAAAGATAAGCGTGAGTTGTGAGCAATATCTGCAGTTATTTTCTCGAGAAAGCCCTTATGTTTGCCTTGGTGTTATAAGTCTCAAAATGCTTATGATTACATTTAAATTTCTTGTTGTGGATGATCCACAGATGTTGTGCTTATGCCGTATTGCACACAAGGATGTGATTTTCACTCATTTGCAGCTCTTGTGGCGGTGAACGCTCCAGACGGCACATTAACATGTTCACTGAAAACCTCAATGGCTTCGCAGAAGCACGGTGTCAGCCAAAGAGCAGGCAGTGCTGCTGGTGCTCGTGGGTGGTTAAGTGTCCTCCCCATGGGGGTATGGCCTGGAGTGCATCATCTAAAAATTCTAATAAACACTCCTGAATCTTTGTGGCTGCAACACCAAATCCCAGTAAAACACAGTGAAAGAGGCAGGCTGGGAAGTCACCAGAGCTTTTTATATCTCCTCTGGTACTCACCCAGGCAAATAGTTGCGACAAAAACCTTTTACTGAAGAAAAACAGCAGGACAGCATATAGTAACTTAACATTTTGACTTTTTTCTTCTAATTAACTGCAGAAATGAGCAGACTGTAGGGCTGACTGCATGTTATCTCCACATCAACTTATTCCTCTAGCCTAATCTCTTTCCACTGACTTTATAATTACAAAAAATGAGCAAACAAATTCTTTTCTTTTTTTCGCATTTAAAAGCCGTGTGTAAAAAGTTGCATTAAACATGCAGAAACATGTGCACACAAAAACACCAAGCCTTTCTGCTTTCTCCCAAAAGGCTAGCTGCTGCTGCTGATTCACTGATGCTGCGTTTTCAGTGACTGAGTGTGTCTGTGTCTGTGTGTATATGTGTGTGCTTGTTTGAGTGGGTGGAGCAAAACACTGCAGGCTGTACAGCTGGAAAATCATTATGAGCTCTCTCTATATGATGGATGCTGGCTCACATCCATATAGTCAAACAAAAACATGAGAGTTGGTCACATACGCAGATACAAACTCGCAAACAGTACGCATTAAGTTTATGCTTGCAGCCAAATGCACAAATGCCGTCGCTGCCACACACAACACACACATTCCAACATCTACTGGCGTCATGAGGAGGAAGGTGGGTGATAAATGAAGTTGTATTTATATCTTGGTGCGTCACATTTCATGATGTCCCCAGACTCTCATCATCTCAACTGTGCTGCTCTGTGAACTTGCAAACCTTCCATATCCAAGATATCGTCTCTTCATACTTTCAAGGCCGCAAATAGAATTTGTTAAGCAGCACCTTTGTCTGAGTGTGCGTGTGGGAGTGATTGGCTAGGAGGAGGTACGGCTTTGGAGTGCATCCAGGCCACACTACAGAAGTGATTTCAGCACCACGTTTAAGCTGCACTTCTGATGTTCTTTCTTTTGTACCTCCAACACTTAATGCATCTTATCTATCTACATAATACATGAAGCTAATTTTGTCTTTTAAACTCAGCAAAGCCAAATGTATGATAGGCAACCGCAAACCTTAAGTGGCTTGGCTGGATTTGCATGCAAGAAGGATGCTTATACAATCAAAGTAATAATTTGACATTTTGAAAGGATACACTGATTTGCACTCTTGCTGAGTGTTAGATGAGAAGATAAATGTCATGTTTGCATGTGTTGTTTTCTTCTTTTAAGGAAAACATCAACCTGCTCAGGATTGCACATAAAAAAGATAGCCTTTTGGTGAAATCTGACACATTTGGGTGATCCATCCATCTATCCATCTACTTAACTGCTTATCCAATTCAGGATGATATTCCAAAAGAAAAATAACCATTAAAGGTGCAAGTTTATGAGGAAAAATGCACATGTTTACAAGAAAAATATTGAAAATCATATTGAAAAAAATCGATTTCTTTAGGATTAAAGCAACAAATTTATGAGAAAAACAAAATCAGAAAAAATGTTTCTTTTTGTAAAGAAGCTACAATGTTTCATTTTGCAAGTTGGATCACCTCCATCACACCATAGAGGCCACAAGTAAACAAGGAGTGCCATGTGGTTCCTTAACAAAAAAAGAACAAAAACATCATGACTTTGTTCTTAGATACAGCGATTTATTTACACATGTGCAAGCATTAATGGAAATACAGTATATAAGGCAAAAACAGAGTTTGTGTAATTCTAACAAGCTTGAAAGTCAATATTTGTTAAGACCACCTTTATTCTTCAACACAGCCTGAACTCTCTTATTAAGCTTTCTTATCATTTCTTTAAGTAGTCTTCAGGAATAGTTCTCCAGGCTTCTTGAAGAACATTCAAAGCTCTTCTTTGGATGTTGGCTGCCTTTTGTTCCCTTCTTTGTCAAGATGATCCCACACTGCTTCAATAATGTTGAGGTCCGGGCTCTGGGGAGACCAATCCATGACTGATAGTGTTCCACTGTGTGTTTTTCTATCCAGGTATGATTTTACTGCATTGGCAGTGTGTTTGGGATCATTTTAATGCTGAAAAGTGAAACCTTTGCCAATCAGATGCTTTCCAGACAGTATTGCATGGTGGATCAAAATCTAACTTTTATGTGTTCATAATTCCATCAATTTTAACAACATCCCCAACACCACTGGCTGAAATGCAGCCCCAAACCATAACAGAACCTCCACCGTGTTTTACAGATGGCTGTAGACACTCGCAGCCATCATTCACAGCCTGCAACTTCTTTTGTGCTCCACTTGTCCAGTTTTTTTTTTTTTTAAATTAAGGAACCACTCCACACCATGCCAAGATATGCCAAGTTTTCAGCAAATAGCTCTTTGGGAATCACCTTGTTGGTGCAAAAATACAATTTTATGCCTGTCAAACTGTGTTACCGTTGATATTTTTTGTAGATTCAACAAAGGAAATGGGAAGAATTTGTGTTTTGCAATAGGCTGCTAGTAACAAAGTGCCTAAAGATACAATTTAAAATTTTTCATTGCTAAGCCTTTTTATGCTTGAATGATTCATAGGTCAGTGTTAAGTGGCTTAACAAACAAAAAAATCATTCCTCTGAAAATGGTCAGAAAATGGACTGAAAATGAGTGAAAAAGCAGCCAATGTGTAAAGAAAAACTCTGGAGAACTATCGCTCAAGACCACTTTAAAAAATTACAAGAAAGTCTGGCTCCTTGGAAGCAAAACATTAAGAACTGAGGGGTGGCTCAAGAATTTTGCATAGTACTGTATATTTTAACCCAGTTCCAAATTTTTCTATTTTACCTAGAATGGCCTTAATGGTCTTAATATAGTTGTTATTTAGCTGAAGCCAAGAAACAGCTAGCCATGCTTAGTTTAATAAAAGGAACCTTGAAATGTCCAACAGTGAGAGTGAGTGCACATTTTGCCAGAACTTGGCTCACTGAGCTATCTGTGAGTAAAAAAAGTAATTTTGTTCTGTTACACACTAAAAGTCTTTTTGTTTTGTTTTGTTTTGTTTTTGTGCACTTTATTTTTCCTGTGTTTTTTTTTTTTCATTTTGAAAGCCCATCTGCACCTGCATATACTGGACAATAAGAACCAAGCCCAACAACATTTACATGTTAAATTAAAGTTGATTTGATAGCAGGGAGGCCTAACTGCTTTTTGCTGGAACATTAGTTGAATAGTTTTCAAGGCTTTTGCTTAAGGGAGTACTTTTTTCATTTTTGAAAGAGGAAATGGCATATTCCTTCCCTTCCAATTAAAGTGACTCATGAAAATTGCAACGTTGCTTAATTCAATACTCTCTATAGATTGCCACTTTCTTGGTCTGATATGAACAGGAGCTATAGTGGCTGCTAGTTAATTCATTCATTCATCAAACTAATAGGTTCTACTGCACTACATTATATTGTTGGCTCACCATTATCTTGTAATTGCCACTTATTGGTACAGTGGCTTATGTACCACTGTACATAAGTACTCACTCTCTCACTGTTTGACATTTCAGGGCTCCTGGAAGTGATATTTTTTTACAGTCTCACCACATTATATATTTGTTTTCTTTCTGTCTATCTTTATCAGGTTGTGAAGGTTGTAGGAAGCAACATCTCCCATAAACTCCGCCTCTCCCGAGTTAAGCTGTCTGATGAGGGCACCTATGAATGCCGTGTCATCGACTTCAGTGACAGTGAAGGAGCGCGTCACCACCGCGTCAGAGCCTACCTGCAGGTGGTGCCAGAGAGCGACGCCATCGACAACAACCACAACGACAACTTTGAGACTACTGATGATACCAAGAGAGGAGTGGCATTCTCTGATGGGGACGATGCGGAGTCTCTCGGTGGCACCAAAGAGCACGCCCACGGCCATCACCAGAATCACGGGCACCACCAGGATCACGGCAAGCGGTCTTCTTCACCCGCCCACCACAGCCACAGCCGCAGCAGTCAGCAGCACAAGGCGGGCAGAGAGCTGAGGAAGAGGGACGTGGACAGTAACCACAGTAGCCACAATGACTGCACCAACGAGCCAAGCTGTGCGCTGTAGACGGCTATTACACAAGGATTGCATAATGTGATGTGTGTCACAGCATAAAAAGCTATTCTTCCCACACAGTGCAGGCCTGTGCACAAATCCAGAATCCTTAGAAATGTCCAGTATGGCTTATTCTAAGAACAGAGCTGCAAACTGTGCAGGGAATGTAGCTTTTTCTTGCTGTGCATGGGTCAGGGTTGGACTGCTCACTGTCTGTAAAGCCTGGCTTCACGACTTTCAGCAAAGGGGGGGCTGATGTGTAGATCTAGGCAGCTCCACTGGTTCTGGTCTCAGCACCAATAAAAAAAAAAAAAAAAAGAGACTCCTGTCTTACTATTAACCCGTGCTCTGTTCCACTCTTGTACTTTAGATACTGTAAAAGACACAATCTGCTTTCATGCTCATACTTCTTCCACTGCCTTACTCTGTCATTTGATACACCCTCAGAAAAGAAAGGGTAATATTGTACATTTTATAACTGGGTCTGTCCCCAGTAGAAAAAAAGAAATCCTCCCTTTTATTCTGAGAGTGTCCTGAATGAAACTCAGCCTAATTCTTTCCCTGGAAATCTTTTAAGCTTTTCAGCTTCATTACATCTTTCTGTGTATTCAATAATGGACATAAATACGGTGCAAAAGCTGTATACAGCCAAAAATCGGCAAATGTTGCTCACAGAGAGAAAGAAACATGCTTTCTTCACAGGAATTCGACAAGGTCCCAGAGCAGCAGTGCTCATCCAGCACAGACACCGTCTTAAATCAGAAGTACAGCGATAGTTTGGAAAGTGTGGGATTTCATATCAAAGAACAACACAGGCTGTATTTTCCCCGCAGAGCTTTTGAGTTTATGAATTTGTCCCCTCTCTGAAAATTTTCCCTCCCTCCCTTGTGCTGCAGGTTTGATCCATTCATGGCTGTTCACGCTGAGAGAAATCAATCAAATCGTTCCATCTGGACCCCACCCGTTTGGAAAGCCATGAAAAGATCAAATCCATGCCTCTAAATAAACAGATTCGGTGTGCCTCTGAATCCTGACTATAAATAAATAGAAGAAACGTGATCTTGGTGCAAGATACTTTTTTTTTTTTCTTCAGGGGCTTCAGGGCTGTATTGCTCTCCCAGCTTAGTTCCTTTATTCCAATGCTCTGGCCCAGTGCTCATCGGTCATTTAAAAAAAAAGAAAAAGCCTCAATCCTCTCCACTACAAGCCTCTAATCCACCCTGTATATATGACTGTAAAATATGAAATAAAGTTAGTGCATGTTCAGTAATTTTCTTAAAAAAAAAATAAACTTTTGCAGCCAACCAATCACAAAAACAGTGTGTTACTTAACAATACTTTTACCATTAAAAAAAAAAACACTTGTTTGTTCTGTTCTGAATCTATATTTTACTTTCAAAGTCCTTTCAATTGGATCTTTTTTTTCTAAGCAGTTTTCTGTTGCTTTACTGCTTTCCAAAAGTGCTGTACAGACAGATGAATGACACATTCTCTTCATAGCTGCTCAGAAAGGGGGGCTCCCCTAATGTATCTTAGTACTTCAGCAGTGTTTCTTAAACTACTGTATTTGCAGGGCAGCAAACATGAGTGTTATCATATTATAATGAGCCTGAAAACGTGTGTCTGAGGGGCCATTTTACTTCTGGCATTTTCAAGAATAATCTCTTTGCTTAGATGCTTGTACGAAACCTTGTCTGTAAAAGGCAATGAGGAGGCTTTCTGGGCAATGGGTTACTCTCAAGGGATCAATTAGGACAAAGTGAATGTGAGTACCGCATTGGATGACACCTTCAGCAGTGAGGGTGAAAACTAAGAGGAAATATTGTTAGTGGAACACTGAAATCAGCTGTCCATTCTGCCTCAAAATATAGTCTTGTGTCTCAAGGCCATGACTGGCTCTTCTGTTCCCATGGGCAGATCTTGTAACCTGGGAGGCTGGTTTAATGCAAGATGCAGTGATCAGTGGGATTATTTTTCAACCAGTAATTTGATTTGATGTTTTGTAAAGAAGAGAT